>JAVTVY010004024.1:0-40554 GCA_036873755.1 Hanleya hanleyi | reverse complement strand
ATTTCATTCTGTAATACCGGAAGCACGCCGGCAAACAGAAGTCCTGAGGCGGGGGACTGCTCCCTTAAAGCGGTCCTCACACTGTCTGGGGTGTACGTAGGCAGGGCCTGAGACAATGTGTGACGTTTAAGGTGCACGAACATGGCTGACAAATAGGCAGATGAGGCCATTAAATCAGCGTCCGCACGCGCAGCTGCCGTCAGGAAGTCCTTCATCAGGGTAACATCTTCAACCGGAATAGGAACATAACCAGTTGAAGACGTTTCAGGAATGCGATTCAAAATCGATCGAATAGCAAAAAGGAACCAATCGAGGTGAGAGGAAATCGCAATCCCTTGTCTAGATGTGTCTTCCAGGGTACACATCTGACGTATGGAAAGAGGAATGTCTTTCTTGGGCGGAGTAGCCCCTATGAACTGCTCGAACTCCGGTTCCTGGACCGCAGCTCGGCTTTGCCAGGGAGAGCCATGTACTTGGTAGGCCCGGAAAGTAGGCCTCTCCAACGGGAAAGCTCCTTTAGAACGCTTAAATAACGATCTAGGTTGAAGAAGACTCTGCCTCTCATCCTGAGTCCGAGGAAGAGCAAAGGCATCCCGCATACGGTCAGCACATTCAATAACGGCTCTGGAGGGCGGGAGAGATGTGCGATGCGTAGGCTCCGGCCGGAGGTCCGACATCGCAGTCACTCTCCTCGAGTCCAAAACTGGCGGTGGGGGCATATCCGGAAACATTTCGTACAAGCGAGCCAAAGTCTGTGCATAATTGGCCGTTGACGAATCCGGATCAGTGTCAAAGAGCGACGCGTCTTCTTCCGTTCCCGGCTCCGCATTCCTCACTGTCACATTAAGGTCAGTAGAAGGAAACCTAGGCACAAATGCGGGAGGTGCAGGAATACCAGCTACCGAGAGATCCAGTGGCAGCGTAGCACGGGAAGGAGAAGGCGGACGTCTCGATGACACGAGGCGAGGTTGATAGCCAGCCCATCGCGGTACTGGTGATGGAGGCGGCGGAGGCGGCATCAACATATCTCTTTGTAATGCTGCAAAATCAGCTGACAATCTATTCATCCTATTAGACAGGTCGGCAGAAATAGTTGTCACTGGAGTCTGGTACTGCCGGACAGAAGCAGGAAGAAGTGGAGTACCAGATGCAGCAGTATATTGAGACATCGCCGGCCTAGCTGGGTATCTAGGCAAGTACGGGTGTGCAACCTTAACTTCACGTCTCGGAACAGAAGCGTGATATGGCATAGAACGCCTCACGGGTCTGGGTGAAGGAGACCGGAAGTAGGCACCCGATGTACCGGAAGTCAAGTGTGACGTCATGAAAGAAGGGGAAGATGACATCACACGACGAGGTACATCATGCGGTCGAGCAACAGAAGCTACGGAAGGGTATGATGCGGGCCTATATACTGCGGGGCGAACCGGAAGCGGAGAGTACGCAGGAGCAGTATGCAAATTAGGCAACCTGTTATACATAGACGGCATAACAGTAGCATCACACGTAGTAGCCAGCCTATAGTAGGCCGTAGTTGCCGCCATAGATGGAGCATGCGCAGATGCAGCAGGCTCGTAATACAACGATGATACCTGGGAGTGAGCAGATCCCATATGGTATGACGTTGCAGGTTGCATACGACTGTCCGATAAAATCGGACGAGACGTAGGTCGATATTGTATATCAGATGGAGCATAAGTAATGGTAGGATGCGCCAATGCTGCAGTACCAGTACTTTGCATGCATCTATCCACAGTGGCAGGGATAGATGCAGATTGATATAGAATATCACTAGATGCACAAGTAAAAGTAGGTTGCGCCAATGCTGCAGTACTAATACTTGACGAAACTACCGGCATGTAGCAAGATACATTAGGGTAATTCGAGTGCATATATCTATCCACAGAGACTGGGATAGACGCAGACCGTGCGGGTCTACGATAATCCAGTCCCGATATGACAGACTGTGAAGGTCCTGACTTTATCAGATGAACAGGCGCCCTCGATAAATTCGGCACGTTCCTTAATAGGGAACGGCTATAGTCTACATAATCGGGGACTGGATTATTACCAACAGAAGTGTACGTAGATGCAGCAGTCGTCGGAAACGAACTGTGCTGAATGGTTGTTAATTTACGTAATGACGGATCCTTGACCGGGACATTAGTCACAAACTCCGAACTTACCATTCCGTATTGAGAGCCCGATGTCGGAAAAGACGTCGTGGTTGAAGGGTCCAAGGTGGCCGTCAAGGTGAAGGTCGTCTGATTGTTGACATGACGACCGCCATCTTGTTCCCCCAACCCGGCCGTAACAATATCGGAAATAGTGGGTGGTGGAGACACATTAACAACCTCCGGAGAATTAGCGCGATCCGAAAGAGCCGAAACAGAATTCGCAACGGACATTACTACCGAGCCTTGTATCTCCGACCCATTCCCGAAAGACTGAGGCGGAGATACGACCAAATTCTCGGCCCCGGAAAAGCCGGGCGGCGGCATAATTTCACCAGCATATGAGCCGACAAGATACTCCTGAAATATATTGTTGGGCCACGATTCACATTCATCACACTTTGCGTACTGGTCGCACCAAACCCCCCGGCACGGTGGACAGGCGGAATGGGGATCCGTAGTCGGTTTGGACTTCTCACAAACAATACAGAAAACGGACGCCATGTTGGTTTTTATTTGATTCTCTCTTAGATACTCCCTGATGCGTTGACGAAATCCAGGCCAGTAATCACACAGAATCACAGTAAATCCCACGTATACAACAGGTAAATATCCCAGGTAAACAGCCAAGGTAAATATCCAGGTAAAGACGTAGGTAATCCGAGGTAATCCAATGTAGAAGTTTAACTTTTTTTCCAAGACACAAAGAACAACGACTCCTCCACTACGAGTTGCAATGGGAAGAAGGAAGTGACGTGGTCGGTCACATGGGATCTGGGTACTCGCGCATGGGCATTGGGGCAGTACAGGGACTATTTTTATTCTGTGGTAATATGTTACAATTAGGCAATCGCGTAAGAACACGATAGCAAAAGTATGTGAAGGTAAGTTTAACAGCGCAAGAAATGTGACAGTTTCATTCACGAGCCGAACGTCTCTGGTGACGTCTCATTCTTGTGACGCAGTGCTACAAAGCTGAGCATCGATTGGTTCATTCATTTGCGCAGTGAGTGGAGTTCACACAGCTGCATCCCGAGAACGGACAGCACGCGCAAGCATGGCCTGCATTTCAGTCATGAAATTCTCCCATCAACACAAGATAAGTTTGCAGAAAATTTGCCATTTCGTTTATGGAATGAGTAAATATTTATCATTGTGCATGTCAGAATGGAGTTAATGACCCCAGTGAATATTATCGTGTAATAATTTTTCGATGTTTAGTTTTAGACCTCATCAAAAAACCTTGCGCTCGGTTTTTTGATTGACGGTCCAAAACTAAACATAAAAAAATTATTACATGATACCGGTAATATTCACTAAGGCTTAGGCGGTCATTAACTCCTAAATATTATCTTCCCAGTTATTCAAGCAGTCCAAAGAATTTTTTCATTCAGTTCTGGCACACTGTCTCCATCTTCAATTATGGAAATATTAATGAAATAATAATCAACTCACTGAAGAAATGCACATCAACTATTTGCCTTGGACACCATGACCAAGGTAGCGCATAGAGTATGGTAACAAAGTCAAACAGATACTTCTGATGACGTCATTTCAATGCCTAATTACATACGCCCTTCAACAACTGAAATTTTTGGCACAGCTGTGCATTTTGGCTGTCAACCTGAATATGCCACATCGTAATCACAGAAGTACTGCATATGCATGCTAAGCGTGAGACTGAAGGGCGGCTGGGCAGGTTCATGCAAATGCATTTTTTTTTTTACGAGAGCCAGCAATGCTGCCATCTTGGGGTACTTACTTGCGAAAAAATGCTCAAATTATTCTAACAACGCTTATTGTGCACATTTTTTCAACTGTTGAACCAGCACTCGAACAAAATTCATTGGCATTGCTGGCTCTCAATAAAAAAACCCCGCATGGGCGTGAACCTGACCTTCAGTTTCACGGCAGTCATGAATATGTGGTACTTCTAGGATTACTTTTAGGATTAGGCTTAATGTGGATAGGGACAGCCAGTATTACAGGTTAGATTACACTATTAAGTGTGTATAGAAGATGAAATACCGCAGAAAACAGGGCGTCTGCAGATTGGCTGTTATTCATCCCAGGAAGGAATGGTTGGTATCATATATATTGAAATTCTTTTTAGATTATTTGACAAAGAAAAATATACAAAAAAGCTGAAACAGTGTCTGCAGACAGCAACATTGTGACAGCTTTTTGTTGGGTACCCCCATCATGGTGTTTCTGCCGGGTGAATGTCTATCATGACGGCTGGTTCGAAATCGAGCCGCTCACCATATGTTCAAATTCCCGATAAATTTGACAGAATAAATCAGTCTTTCCAGCAAGGTAGGTCATTTGTTTCAACGAAATATTGGGAATAGGTTTTCTGGAGATGTGCCGGCCAAATTTACTACATAATAAGTAAGGAATTTTAATAGTATTGTCACACCTGAAGGCAGATTTTAACATTTTTTTGTTGTTGTTGGAAACTGCTGTCGGTGCATTCTTGGGCACTTGCAATCTTCTTATTAACTGTTTTCAGTTGTAAACAAAGGACTTCAAAGGCCTAAATGGGGCCGGAAGTGGAAATTTTGTTCATTAATGAGTTGTCGGACCTCGCCACATTGTTCGAATGGCAGGACATTGCTGCTTGTGCTTTTATACATTCTTAGACTGGTCTTCGAGCTTTTTAAAGGTTATACCAAATGACTCTATACTACTTTGCATTAAAACATACCCAGTAGTGTTCCAAATAACAAATTAGTATTTTTTTCTTGAATAATGTCATCGAAGTGGGTTTTAGGACATGAATAGCACACATGTGGGAGAAAACGTATTGGAGCCATAACCTCTGGTGCATGACGTGACAACCTGATTACGATTGCGCCGTAAACGTCATAGTCTATGACGTCGGGCGTTGTTACGAAAGATTCACCCAACTGTGGGAGTTCTAGCGTGATGTCACTGACATTTTGACATCACAACATGCATTTGAGCGAGATCGTAATCAGGTTGTGACGTCACAGGTCAAGCGATCACAGCTTTCGCCGTTTTGAAAGGGGCGTGAAATTGTCGCAATTTACTGCTGCTATTTCCAAACTTGGGCAGTTTGAAAACATACAAAAATGTAAAACAAGTCTATATAATCACCTCTACAACAATTTAGCACAAAAAAGTAGCAGATTTTGAGACCATTTTGTATAACCTTTAAGACATATCTAATTAGTCAGCCAATATCATGAGCATTGTGGTTGAAATGGTCATCACCTGGATTCCAGTCTAACTAAAGCTTTCCATCGGTTAACAGAACCCCTCCAATTTGAAGATCTTAACTTGAAGTTTATATGCACCATATTCCATGGCCATAGTTCTTAGTTAAACCAGTTCTTGTGTGATAATAGCCTGGTTTGTCAGCATTTCTGCGAGAATAATCATTTTGTAATTCAATGATTTCGTCACCGATATGTGTATGAAGTTCAAATATGGGCTTTTGGGATGAAGGATGGAATACCGCAGAAAACAGGGCGTCTGCTGATTGGCTGTTATTCATCCCAGGAAGGAATGGTTGGTATCATATATATTGAAATTCTTTTTAGATTATTTGACAAAGAAAAATATACAAAAAAAGCTGGAACAGTGTCTGCAGACAGCAACATTGTGACAGTTTTTTTTCGGGTACTCTCATGGTGTTTTAGGGCATTTTTAGTTTCTGCCGGGTGAATGTCTATCATGGCGGCTGGTTCGAAATTGAGCCGCTCATCATATGTTCAAATTGCCAATAAATTTGACGGAACAAATCAGTCTTTCGAGCAAGGTAGGTCATTTGTTTCAACGAAATATTTGGGAATAGGTTTTGCTGGAGATGTGCCGGCCAAATTTACTACATAATAAGTAAGGAATTTTACTAGTATTGTCACACCTACAGGGTCCAGACCACTATTAAAATTTACATTGACGGCAATGTTAAAAGCTGCTAACGTAATTGCATCTCCCCGATTGATTAATTAAATCTAGACTCCCATATTTCGGCAAGAAGTACCTATATTCAAGTGCTACAACCGGACAGGCTTCTTGACGGGGGTCGCCCATCGAAATTTTGAGTTATGCGCGCTCGTACAAATTACGTCACAATTTTGGCTTTTTTCTCTGCTTTCAGAAAGCGGTGCACAGGCACCCAAATAGTCCCTCTTAGCAACTCCTTATTAGGCCTGGAGTTAAAATCAAACTCACAGTGGAACCAAACACATATCATACTCCAATCACCCACCACTGGCCTTCAATTATTCCTCGCAACAGAGACTGGAAAAAATATTGAAAACAATTCACTTCTCTGGCAGAGGTTGCCTAAAGGGGTTAACGGATCGGCACTATTTTTAATAGTGGTCTGGTACCTACTAGAGTAGGTAATTTTGCCCCATCCTGTCCAAACTACGCATGGGTATTCCTTGTTGACTGGCTAGAAAATGTGAGAAATTTCAGTGAGATTCGCTGAGCGGTCGACGAATTATGGGGCTTCGAATTCTTGTACCACAACCTAAATACAGCACTTTTTCACTTCCTCAGGCAAATTTATGGGTCAACAATGTTATCAAGTGTGACTTGAGCAGCCATCGCCAGAGCCCCAAATAGTAATTACTAAGATGCTCCTCCCATTTGCCCACATTTCAACACCTGAAACGACCTCTTTAGCCTTTCTCATGAATTATGGTGATTTTTTTTACAATGGTACCCCCAAAACCGCTTATTTTGATCAATTTTTAAGATTAATGTTTGGTTTTATCATAAAAACAGAATCGTGAAACAGTGAAAGTTGGAACTGTTTTACGGGAAAACTATTTCTGGTCAAATAAAATCACAGAAGTTGCAGCTGAAGAACAGCACGTTTCAATTATACAACGAATTCTGACCCCACCCCCCAACCAATTACACCAATAAAGGTTGACCCCTGCCATTTTTGTTCGCCATTAGCCGAGAACGAACGTATCTATTCAAGCCAAATACTTTATTATCACGGAAAAAGTCACCTAAAGTAATCCCTAACCACTTCGGCTATTATCTCCTGTTCTCGAACTCGGATAAATATGACCAAATGTCCATTAATCCAAGCAAAACATGGAAAAATGGTGGTGTGTCTAGTTAAAACTATACAATGTAGCCTCCGTCCAGCAGCTGGAGCACTGTTAGCGGAGTCCCTCGTCATCATTCAACATTACGCGGCTGATTGAATCAGTGATGGATAGAGTCGCTTCAACTGGGGCTGCATAGGGGTTTAAAGAACACTACCCCTGTCGGCCAATGTACCAATTCTGTATTCTGAAAATTTTGGCCTTTTCAGAGGACATCTATAGGAATCCTCCGATTCCTCGATTAGTTACGGGTATTCTCCAGGCATAACTTTGAAGCATGCCCCAATAGCATATTATAGCGAGCGATATATATAGCAGACAACTGTAAAATTTAGAAAACAACAGCGAATAATCTGTAACCAAATCACGCAAAAATAGCGTCAAATGTTCTAAAGATAAAGCCACACGTCGTCTCCGCCCTCACATTGCCTGGCCTTTCTCACATTTTACTAAAACACTTCATAATTCAACCAAAAATACCTAACTTTGTGTGGTCTGCCTTATCCATTGTCCATTTTTCAACACCAAGTGATCCCAACATCAGCAGAAAACAGAACCCGTTTAGGGTCCAGACCACTATTAAAATTTACATTGACGGCAATGTTAAAAGCTGCTAACGTAATTGCATCTCCCCGATTGATTAATTAAATCTAGACTCCCATATTTCGGCAAGAAGTACCTATATTCAAGTGCTACAACCGGACAGGCTTCTTGACGGGGGTCGCCCATCGAAATTTTGAGTTATGCGCGCTCGTACAAATTACGTCACAATTTTGGCTTTTTTCTCTGCTTTCAGAAAGCGGTGCACAGGCACCCAAATAGTCCCTCTTAGCAACTCCTTATTAGGCCTGGAGTTAAAATCAAACTCACAGCGGAACCAAACACATATCATACTCCAATCACCCACCACTGGCCTTCAATTATTCCTCGCAACAGAGACTGGAAAAAATATTGAAAACAATTCACTTCTCTGGCAGACAAGGGGGGGAAATGACAGGGGGGGAATGTGACAGGGGGGGGGGGGGAACATGACAGGGGGGGGAAATGACCTACATTCGCCTAAAGGGGGTTAACGGATCGGCACTATTTTTAATAGTGGTCTGGTACCTACAGGCTCAGGGCCAGATCACAGCCCACAAATTTCAGGGCAATAAAGTATAAACAGAGCCAAAGCAGAGTTATCTCCCAGTAGGCTATACTGACTGCCAGTGTCACAGTTGATGATAAACCCCGTGTATAAAATAATGAAATTTTTGTTCCTGTTTGTGTTTTTGGTCTTGTCACTCGTCCTTCATGAACAAAAACTGAAAAACATTGATCAGATAGCATGAAGAAACATTTGGATTCAACAAAACACCTTGTTCTCTAAACACCCGTCCACTCCACTCTAATCTCTTCGACGTTCCACCAGGTGGCGCTGTCAACATATAGAGCTACATCATCTGAAATAGACGAGAATACGTATTGTGATTACACTTCTGATTTGCCCATTTTGTCTGTTTCGTTTAGTTTCACACACTTTCGAAATAATCATATATAAGAAATAATGATTTTTGTTATTAAACTGACACTGAATGCTCAGCGGTAATGGTTAAATTATATACGAATGTCTGTCTACAGCATCAAATTTTCGAGCACGTTGACCTGTTGACGGTCGAGCAGACGGATTTTGTGTTTCTTCTTTCTGGGGGCAAAATGTAAGTCAAGTAAACTAATTTATGAACTCCAGAAGTTGACCAAGAGCACACCCATTGGAAGAGAAAATGAATAGTTGAAGATAACGTTGGGGACTGTCAGCTTCAAACTGCCACAGTAACTTAATACAGTTAGCAAACTTTGCATGCCAGTTGGGAAAAGTTTGTTGTTTGAAACAAATTCAGGTTGGGGCATTAGTTCAATCTTGAACGTCGCTCGCATGGGCTTACTCCGTTCAACTCAGCCCATTAGGGAACAATGGTGCAGATTCCCCACAGATTTTATGGGGGCGCTGTGGACTCGATTTTCTCGGAGTTCGTCCCGCTTTTAGCTCTGCTGTGGCTATATAAACATCTTACAAATATTCTTCGACATTAACTTCAGAAAATCTTTGCGAAATAAAGACAAATCTTACCTTAGACGACCAACATCAGTGAAATCCAAACGACGGTAGACTGCGCCCGCGAAAAACGTTCCAAATTTACACTCGGTTACATGTTTTCAAAAAGTGGTATCGTGCACGGAAACGGACTGAATTGAATCCGCTCAAAAGCATGCATTCCAGGAACAAGAAACCGTGATGGAAATAAAAGCAAATTCTACGAATAGAGATCACATAAAATATCACTTGCTTTGATTCCAGAATATTTCCCTCCTTAATATATGAAAATGTGTACAGTTCAGTATGTCAATAAATGTTTAAATGATATAATGTTGTTAAATCTGTCAATGCAGCGTTTGCTCATTAACGCCACTACTTTTTTTGGTGAGAGAGTGGGAAGAGAACTTATATATATATTTCTATCTATATTTCCATCGCGGTTTCTTGTCCGCTGGAATCTAATTCTTTTGGGAAGATTCAATTCAGTCCGTTTCCATGCACGTTATCACTTTTTGAAAACCTGTAACCGCGCGTAAAATTGGAACGTTTCTTGCACGCGCAGTCTACCGTCGTTTGGATTTCACTGATGTTGGTCGTCTAAGGTAAGATTTGTCTTTATTTCGCAAAGATTTTCTGAAGTTAATGTCGTAGAATATTTGTAAGATGTTTATATAGCCACAGCAGAGCTAAAAGCGGGACGAACTCCGAGAAAAATCGAGTCCACAGCGCCCCCATAAAATCTGTGGGGAATCTGCACCATTGTTCCCTAATGGGCTGAGTTGAACGGAGTAAGCCCATGCGAGCGACGTTCAAGATTGAACTAGTTGGGGCATGGGAGCTTGAAATAAAAGAATTAACTAGGTATGGGTATTATAATACATTAACAGGTAGCCCAAGCGAGGAGTCGGCACCCCCACATCGGCACCCTCACCAAAGCACGATATGTGCCATTATTCTACCGTTCCGCATGCCACACCCCGCAATCATCGTGTACCAAGCTCGTCAGACAACAAACAAAACATGTATCATAACATTTTTATCCGACCGCATCGATGGAAAAGGAAATCAGGAGAAAATCGGCAGCAAACTGACCAAACACGCTTCTTTGGCCTCATGTACCGAAAGACTAATGACGTATGTCCAGTTGTAGCGCGAACAACAACACGTGACCAGCTGATGACCCGGTTAACACTTTCGTGCGCCTGACACAATATCAGTCACACCATGCTCCATGGTCACACAGCGAGAAGTTCGTGCAGATTGACTACAGTACACTGTCAGTGACCAACAATGCATGTCTGCCCACTGGAAACATGGCTGTGAACCTCAATAAATGGTATGCCATGTGCTGATAGTTGAAATTGTTTGAGACTATCAATTGATATACAGCGTGACCAACTAATAAGAAATTATGTCCAGCAAGACATATTTCCAAAGCTTCTTTCTGCATTTGGTTCATCCTTCAACCTGTGCACTCACTGACAGTGTATTGTAGTCAATCTGCACGAGCCTCTCGCTGTGTGACCATTGAGCGTGATGTGATTGATATTGTGTCCGGCGCACGAAAGGGTTAACCGGGTCATCAGCTGGTCACCGTCACGTGTTGTTGTTCGCGCTACAACTGGACATACGTCATTAGTCTTCCGGTAGATGAGGCCAAAGAAGCGTGTTTGGTCAGTTTGCTGCCGATTTTCTCCTGATTTCCTTTTCCATCGATGCGGTCGGATAAAAATGGTATGGTACATGTTTTGTTTGTTGTCTGACGAGCTTGGTACACGATGATTGCGGGGTGTGGCATGCGGAACGGTGGAATAATGGCACATATCGTGCTTTGGTGAGGGTGCCGACTCCTCGCTTGGGCTCCCTGTTAATGTATTATAATACCCATTATACCTAGTTAATTCTTTTATTTCAAGCTCCCATGGGTTGGGGAAAATACCTTGATCGAGGTATTCGAGAAGTCCACGCCGCGCCACAGGCAGCTGTCCCCCCTCCGCACTGGGGACAGGCTCCCATTAAGTTAACATTGAGAAATATGGAAAAATCTCCATAAAAGATAAAAAAATTCTGGTCACTGTTTTTTTTTTGCATATTTGGTGACGATAAAACATGAAAGGTTCATAATTTTTCAGCTGACTGGAACAAATATATTCAACTAAACGAACATACGGCAATGATAAAACATACGAATCTTTCTCCCATTGCTCCAATTTTATCACTTTCAGAATAGGCTACTGCCGATGGATGGTCTGTTTTGCTTCATCTCGACTAAATAACTCGTTTAAATTGTTATATATGTCATGGTATGTACTCCTGGCTGATTACTTGTAGCATAATGAATGTTGAAAATTTATTAAACATTCCACGTAAATCAGTAAAAATCCTGTTGTTTACGTGATGTGTGGCTTCGCCCACCAAAACCAAACGCCATTCTGACTCTGGTGAATTCGGCCACGGCGCTTGCGTACTCAGTGATATTTTATGTTAAGGCCAATGATAATTAATAGTCTGCTTCTCATGACCTAGTGGATCAAAAAACTAGATGCTACTTGCGTTAATTATTAATTATTGATTATTAAGAACAAAATCATTTCAACTCAAAGGTCAATTATTTTATTCTCAATCAAAACCCAAAATTAAGGCCATATTTCGGAGACAATGGATTGGAGGATATTGAAACTTCACACAGGAGATAAACTAAAAAGTACCATTTTTATTCCAATGTATCAAGAAAATCCTTCCAGTAGTTCACAACAAATCACGAAAACAAGAATTAGATGGGAGATTTGTAGGTTATTTTTTTACGTCAGCCTGCATGTTATAACATTTGCAGATCAACATCATTGTAGCCCCAAAATAACATGGTAGGTATTGGTGATTTTCGTCAATTCCCAAAAGATTTTAATGGAATATGGGGGAAAAATCAGTATTTTTTAGTTTATATACTGTGTGAAGATTCGATGCTGTACGATAAATTGTCTCCGAAATATCGCCGAAAACGTCTCCGAATATATTATCTGGGGCAGAGAGTAATACTTTCGTTTTCACACCTTTCGAGATAAGTTTTACAAACATCGTCCAGTCTCGCATTCTCGGGAAACATTTTTATCGTAGGGGTCACCAGAATCTTTGATCTTTTCGTTTCGATTATACTGCATGTACAGATAACCATTATTGTGATAACGTTAAATCGACGAATAGACGTGAAATATGACATTTCATGCAGCCGCTCATGCCATGTGCCGCTCACATTCCTCTGTCAAAATGGCGGTCACTGTTTAGTCGAAGCAACCCGGAACCGTGAACCCACTACTGAGCTATCTGATCGATGTGTCTACAAAGGTTGGCTGGCTTATGGTATTAAACATTCCAGGACATGCGAATAGGGTTGGAGCAGAGGTACTGTATATAGCATATAACATCGGCAAAGATTATCTGCGATGGAGAGGAAACCCACACTCAAGGGAGTTAACTTTGCAACTGCATCTGGTTTTTCTCTCGGCAAGGGAGACAATTTCGTAACAGATTTTTTTTTTATAGACGGAGTAAATAATGACAAACAATGCGCAATTATTGTCCATAATTTTCATAGTGCGGGCCGATTTTTCTAATGCGGGCGGGTCATGAAAAGCAGCCAATTAATTAACAGAGGCCTAATGAGCAGTTTGACTAATCAGGAAGTCGGGTTACGTCAGGTGATCAGAATTTTTGTGGGTGAATGAAAAAGATTAAGAACAGATGACCATTTTGAATAACATTGACACAGTTCTACTACATGACAGAAATAGCTTGTGTGAAAATGAAAGCAGAGTTGTAGCCTTTCAATTTGATATCTCGAACGTGGAGAGTGTCTTCCTGGATTTCGTTGCAGAAGGTTGCAAACAAGGTGCATTTTTACACGTTTCAACAAACTTTTCTGAATAAATGATGCTCTGTTTTACATTTGTAGATGATCTTCACATAACCAAGTGTCTTTTTTTAGTAATAAACACCGAACTCATGTGAAATATATAATCAAATAATATGTTTTCGTTGGAGTGTGCCATGTCTGGTTTGATTTTTCCATACGTGGCTCCATATTGTTCCAAAAGACAATCAAACGTCCGATGGTTTCTTGAAACGTAGATGTCCAGAGTTGACACTCAGATCATGACAGACTAGCTTCATGTATACCTGGTCGAGTTGACAGCACAAGGGTTAATGTTGATTTACATCTTTCTGTAGCGATTTTTTTTGGACAAAAATAAAACCAATTATCAACATTGAAACAATTTCCAATTTCATTGTTATTCTTGTTATCTCGAAAAAGGAAAAAAAAATCTGCCCGTGAAACAAGAAATAAAATTGGTGTGGCCTTATGGAAATGTGGACATCAACACATTTCTCGGAGGACATGGATCTATGGCAAGCCAAAGTGCTTTTTATACTGAATTTCCGATATTCTACTTCCGATATCAGAAATTGAATTCCCGATATCAGGAATTCTAATTTCCGATATTGGAAATTGCAATTCCCGATATCGGAAATAGAACTTTCGATATCGGGAATTAGAATTTCCCATATCGGAAATTCAGTGACAATTTCCTATATCGGAAATAGAATTTCCCATATCGGGAATTCAATTTCCGATAAAGGAACTAGAATTTTCCATATCGGGAATTGTCACTGAATTTCCGATATCGGAAATGAAAGCTCTAGTAGCTTTACTTAACCTAGAATTGCAATTTCCGATATCGGAAATTCAGTGACAATTTCCGATATCGGGAATTGAATTTCCGATATCCACATATCGAGAATTGCAATTTCCGATATCGGAAATCAAATTTCTGCTATCGAGAATCAATTTCCGATATCGGGAATTGAAGGACATGAATTTCCCATATCGGAAATTTTAATTCTGATATCAGGAATTCAATTTCTGGTATCGGACATTCTTGAATAAAAAGTACTTTGGCTTGCCATTTGGGTCTGTCAACAGCATATTTGTCGTCATTGTTTTGTGATTTTCATAGCAACCTTTTGCTTCATTTTCTGCGACTAATCATTCCAATTAGCCCGAAAACATCAACTGAAGGGGTCTAATTTACTTAGCATTTATGTTGTTGTTGACCCCTACACCGGCATTACGTTATCAGACCAAAAAGCAAAGAAACAAATAGAACATCAGTCGCTCGAGATCTTCCACTGCACATGGCGTGGGGAATTGAGACAAAGCTACGAAAAGCATTTTATCGAATAAATAATTAATTTGGCATCCCAGTACTATGACAACCACCGAATGAATCCTTTAATTAGACGGAATCTGCCTTCAAACACGGATTTTGTCGACAAAACCGTCCTGTTTCTTTCTCCACAGTTTTCAAGGACATGCGCAGAATGTGGTTGACCTTTCTGCTCAGGTCATCAGAAATTGATCCTTGCCGGTTCAACCAGTAGCTGCGTGTGTTCATTCACCTGTTCAGAAAGGTCATGATGCGCCAAAATGGGAGTATAAGTTTTCTCCACACATTTGATCACAGATTCTCAGCATCAAAACAGTCCTGAGAGCTACCAGTACATGGATGAAGTAAGCTCACAGTGAGGTCCGTCAAAATGTATCAAAATTGTCATAATTTTTCTGTCGCGTTTAATCATTTTCGTCAGCTAGGCCAAACTATTTTGATGCATTGACATTTACCTCGGTCTGAGCTGTGATAGGCGGCATGCCCAATAGTACCCTATATACACCTATCACAGCTAGAGTTTCTGAGTTAGGATTCAATGAGGTATTCAGTGAAATTTATTCAGCAAATGAAAATGGCATGTGACAGCATACTTCCATCTCAAGGTCATGTGTAAATTGCAATTGCAATTGCCTAGTTAATAAATCCAGTTTAATTGACAGATGCATAACATAATCTGCTAGCTTGTGCACATGAAAAACAGACCTCTGCTCTGACTATTCTGAACCTGCCATGTCTGTAAATGCTAGGAGACTGGTGCATGCATCGGATATTTGCACCAGACAATTTAATCTAACTTATTCATCACTCAATGCATCTACATTCATGCAACTTGGATATGCCCTTGGGACAGAAGCATGCTATCATACGCAGATTTTGATTGCATAGCATTTTTCCTCAAATATTTTTCGGAAATATTGTCATGGTTGATTCAAATGAATGAATAGTCACATAAAACAGAGGGAATAAAGCCATCAATGATGTTAAAGGTTCTATCAAATGGTCCCCACACCCCACACTTTTTTGATGCTAAATAGTTGTAAGATGTTCTATTTGACATTCAATAGGGGTTATATTTTTCAGGAATGGTCAAAGTTCCTGTTTAGGAATAGCTAGGGCAATGACCTGCTGACCCATGACATCGGAGTCTGATTACAATTGTTCATATCAAGCAGTCGTAGCGAATGTTCTAGATGACATTTCCATTGTAATACCAACAACGTCACAAAGCTAAGATGTAATGCCTTTGCTGACATCATGGTAATGTCGTCATACATGTGTACTCAATTGTTGAACAGCGTACGTCACAATAGGATGTCCGACACAACCAACTAGCTGATAATATACGAGGTGATCGTAATCAGACTGACATCATGGGTCAAAGATATCAGCTTCAATATGTTTTTTATCACATCTGTTTTATTGTGTTGAAAATTCCAATTTGATGACATTTTTCGAAGAAAAAATATCAACTTATTCTCCACACAGATTCTCAGTATGTTTTCATGCAAAATGTGCAGGGATATTTGGTAGAACCTTTAACAGATCCATGCCTTCTGGAGTATGTGTGAATGTTTGCATTTTCTATAAATATATAAAAACAAAAATTGACATAATCCCATACCCCGATCTAGGTATAGCCAGCCCTCGATCTGCTCTGTTACAAGTAGGTGCCCCTGTCCCTCCCCCTTCCCTCCCTTCCCTTCCCCGTCGTGATATAGCTGAAAAAATGTTGAAAGCGACGTTAAACCCTATTCACTCACTCACTCACCCCAGCCCTCGATCGAGGTATAAAACCCGACAAGGTATTTTCCCCAACCTGTTTAACTTAGATTCTGGTGTTAAAACAGGTAGGCATCAGGACCATGTCTCAAATCAATAAAACAATGCACTGCTCATCATTCAAACAATGCTGATTAATAAAACAATGCTGATTAATCGAGAATCGATATAGATTGTAAAAATTTCCATTACTTCTGTCACTAATGGTCGGTATCACAGATGACTCAACTCTAGGTTCTGCCCGTCTCACCTACCATTTTTTGACTGAAGAAGCTATCCCACAAAGCATCATGTGACATGTTGACCTCAAGGTACATGCCAAAATGCACATTGAACCAGACTTTTAGCTAGAATATTTGAATCCGGGAGTCCCAATTCCTTATTTTTCAGGGTTTTGCTCAAAATAGGGAATATCCTCTGGCCCTATCTTCACCATTTCAAATTTCAGGATTTTTTTTTTTAAATTGCATGTACCTAATAAACACGTAGAGTTATTTCCCCTTGTATATACCCCAAAGTGAGCAAGGAGTTGTTTCCCTTGCATTATTTTGTTCATCTGCAATTATATTTATAACCTTCCATAACTATACTTTATTCAGCATAAACTCCTTGATATGAGTAACATTTGGTTGGAAGATGATCCCATATTATGCATGCATGAAAATTAATCCCATTCGAGGGAGAGAAAAAGTGAGCCATAAGCCGAGTATAGGATGGTTTTTTCTTGGATATTGGGCATATTCATCCCATGAACAATTTAATATGGAATTCTTCTTCTCAACATGATGCATGTAGGCCTATTCACAGTGCTGGACTGTAAACATTGCTGGAGTGCATCACGCATCCAGCTTGTTTTGCGAAAACTGATTCATTCCCACTACATGCCTGCTTGTAAATAAATGTAAAGGATACTACATTGCAGATCACACCTGCTGGCCTTTCCTCGTTGGTATGTGACAGTGCTATGATTTCTATTCCTGAACATATTCTTTTTTTTGTTGTCATTTAGTTGATGAACATTTCTTATGCTGTAGATGTAACCTAGATCAGCTGTGTTTGTCTGGTACTGTGATACTCTGCTGTCAGACAGTCTCACAATACTGGGTGGACAGATTACATCTAATGACATGATGTAGGTTAAACATACATCAACATAGCCATGCAGTCATAGTAAATGTACCTACATGTATAATCTGCCCATCTCACCCATAATCCACTTAACCTTTTAGCAATTTCATTATTCACCAGACTCCCCAAAATGTACCTTGTATCAAATGTCAATTGAATTTTAATGGAAAAGTAGACGTTAGCCATAATATTTACAGTTCAATTTTCTATCTGTTTTGCTTTTTCAAAATGTCTACATGACTAAGGATAATTATTTATTCTCCTCTTCAGATATATTTATACAAACGTTGTAATAATTTTTGTATTAATATTTATTTCATTGTAATATTTGGAAGTATTTCACTTGCTAATATTTATAACCAACATACATGTAACCATACAAAAATATTTGATCAAATGAGCTTTTAACATGCCTGTCAACGACCAGGGCTCAAATTAGAAAATTTCTGATGAACTGCCAATTTTTTGTGGCTAGGAAAAGTTAGGATAAATATTGAATGACCTGCTATAATTAAGAATGACATATCAGCTAAATGTATGTTAAGAATATTTGATACTGTAGAGTAACAGTATGAAATGAACAGCCGCCGTGGATTCATCAATAAAGTTCAGTCATCTGTTTACAGATCTTATGTTTTAAAGTGTTGGTAAACCCGGAAGTAAAGTTTGCATCAAATGAAAGACCGTTGGAAACAATGTGACTGTCGAAAAATATTTTTCAGTATTTTTTACGATTTTGTTCCACAGAGTAAACTTCATATAAAGAATGTGACTCTTTGGTGGTCTGTTGTGGTCATATCTAGGTACAGTGACATCACACTGCCTCAATACTAAAATTGTTAACTTTGTGTGCACTTTCCATTGCTTGATTAAATCTTTGGATGTGAGTACATTAAGTTTCGACACTGACACACTGTATGTATCCCATTCCTTTGAGAAAGAGCCACCAAAATCAAAGAAATTAAAAAGTCCGATTCAAACTGACTTGGCACTTATGCATCACCATAGGAAAAGTCAAGTACAGTCTACTCGGTTAGAAAAAAAATCATAAAAATGAAGTACAAATATATTTGGATACAGCTGAAATTTATCTTTCATTTGCCCTGCACTTCATCTGAGGGTTTTCTATCACTTTAACTTAGTTGATATAATTTACCCTTTATCAATTTGTGCATAATTAACTTCAAACGTCCGGCTGATTCATTTAAATTAATTTCAAGCAATACATCACACTGTACCATCATTATATTATGACTAAATGAAATAAGAACACAATTTATTATGAGTACATTGTATCATTCAGTGTTCACGAACAGAAGCTATGCATAAAATGTTATCAATTAAATCTTGTAACTACATGTACATGTATGTTCACATAATATCATAGCCCACAACATAATATCAAAATAGGACTGGAATTGCTTGACAGTAATTACTAGTCTTGAGTTCACTGATAAGACTTGCCTCTGCTGCCAAAATATTATTATTAAAAGCAAAAATGCTGAACAAAAGTCTGATTGACTTTCAACTATGCTGACCGCACTGCGGTGGTCTAATGGTTAGAGCGTCGGCCTCGTAAGCGGTAGGTACTGGGTTCGATCCCAGGCCGGGTCATACCTAAGACTTGAAAAATGGAACTTGTTGCTCCCTCGCTTACGCTCAGCATTAAGAGGATAGAACAAGGACTGGTTCGCTCGGTGTCAGTATAATGTGACTGAGTGGGGTGTCATGTCTGCCTACGGCATGATATTTCAGTGGGACAGCACTATAAAATGGCAGCATTAGATCTGCTCTGTAGGTACCCCTGCCCCTCCCCCTCCCCTCCCTTCCCTTCCCCGTCGTGATATAGCTGAAAAAATGTTGAAAGCGACGTTAAACCCTATTCACTCACTCACTCACTCACTCAACTATGCTGAATGATGAATATACAAGTTTAAACATTAAAACCTTGATCATTCTAAGAAATTTTCATGACCCGGGATTTTTTTCTCTTATATTTTATTAGCTGGTCATTTCAAGGTTGGCCAGCAATACCTGAATTTTGGCCTGCTTCTAGCCATTTGCAGGGTGTCATTTTGAGCGCTGAAGTCGTATATTGCGATAGCAAGTTCTGTGTTAAAGGTGAAATGCAAAGCTTTTCATATTTTCCTTTTTATATTCTTCATGGGTCATTTAATGATTGAAATAACTACTTCATTTGATTTTATTAGCCCACCATCACCAGATGGTGGGCTGTTCAATCACTTTTCGTTCGTGCTCCGTCCGTCGTCAGTCCGTCCGTAAACAATTCTTGTTATCGCGATTTCTCAGGAACTACTGCATGGATTCAAATTTGCTACATAGCTTCCCCTTGGGGTCTAGTTATGCAAGATACCTTTCTTGGTCCGATGCGAAAATCCAATATGGCAACCAGGCAGCCATCTTGGATTTCCCCATGAAACATTGTTATCGTCATTTATCATGAAGTACCTCCTGGATCTTTCTCAAATTTGGTATACAGGTTCCCATTGGGGTCTAGTTGTGCAAGATACCTTTTCTGGTCCAATTCGGAAATCCAATATGGCCGCAAGACAGCCATCTTGGATTTCCCCATGAAATCTTATCGCGATTTCTCTTGAACTACTTCATGGATCTTTCTCAAATTTGGTACACAGGTTCCCCTTGGGGTCTAGTTGTGCAAGATACCTTTTCTGGTCCGATTCGAAAATCCAATATGGCCACCAGGCAGCCATCTTGGATTTCCCCATGAAACCTTGTTATCGCGATTTCTAAGGAACTGCTTCATGGATCTTTCTCAAATTTGGTACACAGGTTCCCCTTGGGGTCTAGTTGTGCAAGATACCTTTTCTGGTCCGATTCGAAAATCCAATATGGCCACCAGGCAGCCATCTTGGATTTCCATGAAACCTTGTTATCGCGTTTTCTCAGGAACTACTGCATTCATCTTTCTCAAATTTGGTACACAGGTTCCCCTTGAGGTCTAGTTGTGCAAGATACCTTTTCTGGTCCGATTCGAAGATCTAATATGCCCACCAGGCAGCCATCTTGTGGCCCAGTTGTGCAAGATACCTTTTTTGGTCCAATTCAAAAATCCAATATGGCCGCCAGGTGGCCATCTTGAATTTCCTCTTGAAATTCCTCTTGAAATATTGTTATCGTGAAATCTCAGGAAGTATTACATGGATCTTTCTGAAATGTGGTACACAACTCTCACATGGGGCCCAGTTGTGCAAGATACCTTTTTTGGTCCGATTCGAAAATCCAAGTTACGCTTCAAATTAATACGGTATTCCCGAGTTGTGACGTTGCATCACAAGAGTCGGCGGATCAAACGGTGTGGCATATTCTATATATTGACTATAGAGAATATCCATACCTTCACCTTCCATATCAAGGAGTTCAAATAATTTGGAATAAATTTGTATTTCTTCAAATTTTAAATCAGTTTTCTTTAGTCCATGCAGTTGCAAGTGAACTGCCCCACCCTTTCATCTGCCGGCGGGTCGGCTACATGAAGGGACGTCACTCTTGTGACACAATGTCACAACTCGACAACTGACTACTGCATGTTTCGACCCAAAGGAGATAATCAGGATTCAGACACTTTCGAAGTTTCAACAATCATTACTGCGCGGACCGGATCCTTTCAGTATTAAGTAATGTACCATCTTACTATTTTCGAGCATGGTATCTTAAAAGAGATATCTCAAACTAGCCCAGTAAACAGAACAGAATTAGCATTCGTTCCTAATTATAAAATCTTAAGTATGTTTCATAGCTCATGCCAAAGTGTCAAAGAGATTAGTCTTCCCTTCCAGTATACCAATGATGACACGTGCAAAAAAAAAAAAAAAAAAATACTACAAAACAAAGACGAAGGATCCTCCGTACATGTACATTCATTTTCAGACTAACTTTGCTCATTTCTCTTGTACTATAACAACCGACATAAGTACAGTTTCTAGAAATCTTGAAACTCCTGAAACTTAGAAAGATTATATCTTGGTGTTTTCCAGTGTCCCTTTTTCAATCTTTTTCGCTCAGATTCGAAATTCTGTAAACAAAATTACAAATCAATCGTTTGTTCTTAGTAACAATGGACAAAAAGATCCTCTTGTCATTAGCTTACAATTATCGGACAATGGTGGGCGCCAAGATCCTTCAGGATCTCTCGTATGAAGTATTTTGTCTCCTGCTAGCTTTTGAAAAGTGCTTCGAAGTTGGTATCTCAAGCCCGGCCGATTTCAGAAATGAAATCCGCATCGCTTATCTGCCCTTGTTTGACGCTGGTTTGTGATGTCACATCAGACCATCTGGCCGGTCGTCAATACTTGTAACGTTCAGTCTCCGGTCGGCTGGCCTGATGTGATGTCACAATCAAGGAAAGATTAGCGATGACGTTTTGTAAATCTGAATTCAGCTGGGCTAGGGGTACTAACTTTTAAAAAGATTCTAGCAGACAAGATAATTCAAATTAATCCAAGTGAATATTCTGGTATTTCTATCATTAGTCAACCTATATTAAATGTAAAACGAAGAATTTAAAAACCTTTACATTTCACCTTGAACTTTTGTAAGCAGTGTCATATTGGGGGTTCTGACCCCACCCTGAATCTCTTAAGCCTCCCTGACCCCATTTCCTCATATATTCCAAGAGCTTACATGATATGCCACTCTTATATAATGCATCCACTGCCCTAACGACTGAATCCCAACCCTCGTGGTACTGAGCACGACTTGGGGTACTGAGCGCGACCCTCCATCTCCCAAAGTAAGCCTCGCTCAACCCCATAACCTTGTATGTTCTGGAAGTTTGATCATTGTTCACTTATGGAATACACTCAGCCATTTATCCCTACAGCTCTTTCCCCATCCCCAGGGTACTAAGCCTCACCTACTTACTAAGTCATGCCATAATCTATATATTCTGAAAGTTTACATTATTGTACACTTATGGAACACATTCATTACCTCCAGGGGCAGCACTTTTCCCCCACCTCTAGTGTACTGAGCTCTGATGTCTGTCTCCATATATTTAGAGCACATCACAAAGTTTCATTATTTACAAATTATGTTACAAGTCTCTTGAAAGAATTCACAGACTGATTTTATACATATATTTTGGGGTAAACTGTTCCAAATTACTGGACCTGAGTAATGGAGGCTTCTTTTGTAATATTCTGTCCTACTTTAGGTATGTGAAGATGTCCTGCACTTGTTGATCTTAGAGTATCAGCAATTTTAGAGTATCAGCAATTTTCTGGAAGAAGTTTGATGAGGGTTCAGATCTGAATTTATAATTTTGTATATTAATATGGCCTTTGTAAATAATCTCTCAAAAATAGTCATCCAGTTCAGTTGCTTAAAAAGTTGATTTGATGGTGTGAGGAAGTTGGCATCAAGTATAATTCTTGCAGCTGTTTTTTGGGGTCTCTGAATTCTTTCAAGATGGCAATCAGAGGCATTTTTCCAGATTGTCAGACCATAGTCAATATGTGTCTGAATATACATGCTGTAAAATAAACTAGCAGTTCTTTGTTCCTAAATAAAGTTCCTATGAGAGATGATATCTTCCTGGTAGTTTACTCTACATGTATATTTCATTACATTAACTAAAGTTGAATGAAGTAGACCTCTATACCATAAAAATGTTCTACAAGCAAAGGGAGACAAGTGCTGTAAGTTTTCAATACAGTTTTTGTAACAGGATAACTTTAATATTTTTATTGGTACAATTTAGCAAAATATATTCATCCCAAAATCGTTTAACAGTTGTATCACATATATACAATATGTATGTACGTAAGCAAAATTTTCGAAAAAATTGAAAGCTTTACAAAAAACAGTTCACCTTTAACTTGCATGCACCTTGAAAATTATACATCAAAGTTCAGAGACATGAATAGAGACGACAACAAACTTGTAATGTTGCTTTAGGATTTAGCCATATTTTATATAATGCAAGATCTTTCTTGTGCATGCTAGATCTATAGAATTCGTGGCGCTTTTGCCCAGTAATTGTGTCATGTCATATTTACTTTTGAACACAGGTCTCACAAGAGGCATGATCAACTGGAGATTGGGCTCTAAAGCTCTGAGCTGAGTTGGCGACCTAAAGGGGCAGGCATCCGTCCTGGCCAATTGAAGAGAATTCGTGGGGAGAAATGTCCCGATTCACTGGACAAACAAGCCCTGATGATCATGTATGGACAGAGTGCTTGGTGAAACACAGACGTGTATGAAGACTGCTCAATGTAAGTGTAGATGTGGGTTTTTTTTTGGTATTTATTTTATCTCGTGGGCGTGTTACTGTACCATATGACAACATTAGGGCCGCTGATAATTAATGGTTCGTTTCCCGTAACCAGCCCTCATCTATATTTTGAGGACAAATAATTAAAATTCATGAGGGTTTTATATTTTCAGGAGTAAAACTTGCTCATTTTCTTCATATTTGTATACAATTTGTTTGCAAGTTAATAATTAATAATTATCACACTCAGCATGTGTATTTTTACAAGCAAGGTTACAAGAAACAAACAGTTAATTAACAGTGGCCTAATTCAGATTGTATTGTCCTTTTTTGTATTGATGATTTTTCAACGATGAACCATGGGCACAGTCTCACGTTCGGCTATTTCCGTATTGGCGGAATTAGCCTCTCACATAGAACGCACAACTCCCCACCCGTGGGGAGTGTATGGCAATCAAGTACATGAAGTGAGCCGGCTACGAAATAGTGTCTTTGGTAATCGAGCGATCCGATCGTATTTTATTGTGAAATGAAGTTAATTTTAACCTAACGAACATAATTCATTCAAATTATACAAAACTATTTCTATGTTTAGTTGAAAAATGTCAATCTATTCCCAGAACTCAGCAACTGGGCTAATTCCCACCAATACAGAAATAGACGAATGCGAGATTGGTTCCCCCGAAAACTAATTGTGCACATGATAAGATAAGATTCTTTATAGTACTGAGCATCCCATTTGGGACAGAGCACAAAACACATAAAAAGTAGAACAAATAAGAAAGTAAATAAACAGGTTTCCGTTTCCAGTAATCCACTAGGCCAGAGGTCAGTTTTCGCAGCTAAAGTGAGTTTTGAGGCTAGATTGCCATGGGCAGCGGAATGGGTTTACTGCAGCTTTCGCAAATATTGCTGCCTCGACTGGCTCCAGTATTCTATTGGTGTTATGTACATGTATGTAAATTCAATGAACCTAAACAGAAACTCTGTGATTGGCTGGATTTTCTCCAGTTTTCTTCACAAGCCAATGAATATGCTGGGTTTCCATTTGAAAATTTGAATTGACCAATCAGATTTTTTAAAACTGGAAGATATCCTGTGATGCACTGTAACAGTTGTTTAAATAAAACTTCATTGTTCATCCGCAAAACATGTCTGTAAGTTACAGGGATTCATAGAAGTCGCCTTTTTTCAAAGAAAACCTGTTTATTGAGAAACTCAATTTGTGCGGGAAAAAAATAATGAAAACTGAATTTGTGACCAATTGTGACCAATTGTGACCAATAATTTAGAGAAACTGAATTTCAACCGAAACGAAAAACTCAATTTGACCATTAATGGTCCTAAACAAAATGACTTCTATGAATCCCTGAAGTTAACATATATTTGTACATTTGGCTGCTGTTGATGCTTCAAGAAGTTCAGCATGATACATGTACGAATTCAGTGACAGCATCTACCGGAGAGCTAGCATAGGGCATTGCTGTCACCTCAGCGACATCCTACCAATTTATTCTTTCTCTCTCAAAAATCATTTCATATCTATATATATTATATTGTCAGTGGCGAGCTATATGCCATACCAAATATCATTTCTTCATTATAAAGCCAGTTGCGCACATTGCAACACTGAGAGAGAAGGTTGGTCATCACAGGGACAATCCACGATTGTAATACCTATGGGCCGTTAATTGTGGGTTGAAGGGCGTCATGTAAGACCTCGTCAATTCAGCAACAAAAGAAAACTGTGGTGTATGCTAGTTATACTACTTTTTCTTGTACATATACAATGTATGGCAATACCCCGACAAATATCTTTCATTGCCAGGGTCCAGTGCTGAGCCTGATTTGAGTACTCTTATCTTACTACACCAAATCAATACTCCGTTCACATTGCTTGTAGTGGCCATCTAATTACTAAGTGCCAAGTATGTTAATTTGTTGGCTTCTCATATATGAAAAAGAAGAAATATCCTGCAAGGCATATATTGTATAATATTATACTTTAAAAATAGATCAAACTGTTTAACTTGGAAATTACAAACAAACAGCTGTATGAATTAAACCCACTATAAATTTCAAGCAGGTTCATATTGAATTGGTTACATAATTGATTGATTTGGGCGCCACATAAAGTACACATGTACATGAACAACATAATTGACAAACTTGCAGCAAATGGAGTGTATATATTCACCAGAGATCTAGGCCGGGTTTTGCATGTGGATTTGTGTGCAGGAAAATCTGGCTATATAGATTAAACAACACAAAGTCTGGAGACGCTCCAGTTGATGGGCCATGTGACGATCCAGGTATATTTACTCAAATATTGACCTAAAGCTTTTCTTAATCCCGCTTGTCTTCCCCTTCTTATTCGCTGTTTACACTGCAAGGAACTGTTGATCAGCTGGGATCTGTAAACTTAGATGTAGCTGCAAATCTCTCCTTCACTGACTGGACTGAAAGTGAGTTTTTCTGTTCTCGCATTATTTCTGTCATTTGCCTGTATGCCTGTTTGTCTTGACTGAAAATATATGTACATGTAGGTACACCAATCTGTAATGCCCATGTAAGCTCATGATACATTTCCTAAAAATCACTCACGCTTTCCACCACTTCCTCACTCTCCCAACCTTTTCTCCAAGAGAGCATTAGATTACTCACTTCGGAATGCAACGTAGAGTGATATTGGATAACGCTCTCGCATTTCTCACCCAAAACATAATCCAGGAGAGTGATCAACCACTCTCGCAGAATACAAACACTGAGAGACTGCAGTACTGTTGCTATAGTTTTGGTTTGTTGCTTTGTCGGTATTCTCAATTTGAAAGTTTCGTTGATATAATGCTGCTCTTAAAATAGCCGTTCCTTCGTTTTTACAATATTAACATAAAAGGAAGTGATCTGATTGCTCTTCAAACTTTTACCACCTTAAGATGGAGTTCTGAAGAGTTTGAGTATTTGTAAAAGATGTAGAAATTGCATCCAGAACTCCCTCGTTATACATGTAGTCTGATGTTTTCTGGATAAAATGTTTTAAATAATGAATGTTCAGATCACGAGAAGAAAAGTTATGGACACGGAATTTAATTGTGTAATTGTGTGTACAGAGTTTTCAATTGTGATAACATTACCTGGCTTCCAAGTCGGACTTTGAGATAATGCCTTGAGTCACTATATATAAAAATAAGAGACATGCCAACCAGGATGAGAACAAGCTGCTACAATAAATTTCACTCGTGTGTGTTGTTGCAAGCTAGCTAATTATGTCTCCCCCAACTATGTTGGGGGGAGACATCTAGTGTTTGTGCTGTCTGTCTGTCTGTATGGATGGATGGATGTCTGGATGTCTGTCTGTCCGTCCCCTTGCCTTGTCTGCAAGATATCTTGAGAACTACTGGATGGAATTTCACCAAACTTGGATGGAAGCTTCATTGGGATAGCCCCCTCATTTGATTAGGTTTTGGTGTGTGTGCGTGCATTCGTCCGGCGTCCGTCCGTCCGTCCGTCCATCTACTTGTACATGTATATACAGGCCTTGTCTGCAAGATATCTTGAGAACTACTGGACGGAATTTCACCAAACTTGGATGGAAGCTTCATTGGGATAGCCCCCTCATTTGATCAGGTTTTGGTGTATGTGTGCATGCATTCATCCGTGTCGGGTGTCCGTCCGTCCGTTCATCTACTTGTACATGTATATACAGGCCTTGTCTGCAAGATATCTTGAGAACTACTGGACGGAATCTCACCCCACTTGGATGGAAGCTACAGTGGGATAACCCCCTCATTTGATTAGGTTTTGGTGTGTGTGCGTGCATTCATCCATGTCCGGTGTCCGTCCGTCCGTCCATCTACTTGTACATGTATATACAGGGCTTGTCTGCAAGATATCTGGAGAACTACTGGACGGAATTTCACCAAACTTGGACGGAAGCTTCATTGGGATAGCCCCCTCATTTGGTTAGGTTTTGGTGTATGTGGGTGCATTCATCCGTGTCCAGTGTCCGTCCATCCGTTCATCTACTTGTACATGTATATACAGGCCTTGTCTGCAAGATATCTGGAGAACTACTTGACGGAAGTTCACCAAACTTGGATGGAAGCTTTATTGGGCGAAGAAAAAAAATATGTCTGTTTCCGGTTACCCGACCGAGTCTAGATAAATCGTGCGACTCTAAAAATTTTATCAGCAAATTCCAACGAAATCACTACCAAGGCCGCATTTTACGACAACAACAACAACAACAACCGTAAAGCGTCGCGCCCACTGGCCAGCATACCGTAAAGTGTGACTGGAGCTGACCGCATGGCATGGGGGCAGGTTGACGATCTTTTCAGGAAATAAAGCACCTACTTCTAGGTCGGGAATCGAGAAATCAGCAACCTGATTATGCTTCAGTCGACTTGATCATGTTTATCAGGACAATTCTAAACATATTCTCCATCAACTTCGAAAGAAATCTACTGATTTGATGGCTTGAAATGGCGTTTGTTAAAGCAGTGTTTAGCGGACACGGCAGCTTGCAAGTGGTGTTCGTTTTCAGCGAAATCGGCGACGACACAGTCAAAGTCACCGTCAAAGTCTAACCGACCGGTACCATTTCTCCGCTAAAAAATCCAAAAGTTCCCCGACTTGTTTTATTATGAATGCATTGAAATAAACCCCCAAGATTCAAGCAAGTAATAATTCTTCTGTTTTCGAGAATGGCTTGTTCAAATCGTTGTACTGTTGTACAGTCAGGACTCGCGTCTCGTTTCCCAAATTGCTCGAATTAGATAGGTGCTGGTACAAACCTCCATGATGTTCAAATTAATTTCCCATTTCATTTTATGTTGTATATGTCAATTTTTTCTTCAGGCTTTTCCAAAAAATAAGTACACTCTCCCTATGGAAGGCACTGAAATTCCACATGGAATTTTGTATTTTTCACTAAAAATCCTTGAAGTTCTACAGGAAAATTTCATCATTTCTGGGCGGAAAGCCTTGGAATATATTGTTTTGCATCTCAAGTTAATAAATTAAAACGATACTCGTTTTGGTGGTAAACAGCAGTCAAACACATTATTGACAATTCTTATTTCCATAATATCAGTACAATAACTGGTTTCAGCAGAACTCATTGAAATATCAAGATTTGCTGGATCCAGTAAAGATAAAAATACCAACGATATATATTTGGAGGGTATCTCTCTCTCACTCCCCCCCCCCCCTTTATCTTTTGGGGGATAAGATCTTTTGAATATCTGAAAATATGGGGGGATGTGTCCTGGGAGAATATGTTAAAGTGGGTGGGAATGTTATACAATCAAGAATATATTTGTAGACCATTGTATATGGGACAGGAGTACTGGACATCAAAATAAAATTTATTTCCAAAATAAAAAAAATTTTGGCCCTACCTACTCTATTTTCTGGCCGTAATCGAACAGACATATATTTTTTTGGCCTTGGGATAGCCCTCTCATCTGATTAGGTTTGGTTTGTGTGTGCGTTCGTCCATGTTTAGGATTGTCCATCCGTCTGTCCATGTACTTGTATATGTATATACAGGCCCTTTCTGCAAGATATCTGAAGAACTACTGGACAAGGAATTTCACCAATTTTGGATGAAGGGTTCATTGAAGTTAGCCCCCTCATTTGATTAGGTTTGGGTGTGTGTGTGCATTTATCCATGTCCATCGTCCGTCCGTCCATCTAATTGTTCATGTATATATACCTTGTCTGCAAGATATCTGGAGAACTACTCGACTGAATTTCACCAAACTTGGACTGGTAGCTTCATTGCGGATAGCCCCTCGTCTGATTAGGTTCGTTGCGAGCCTTCGTGTCCATCCGTCCGTCCATCTACTTGTACATGTATATACAAGCCTTATCTGCAAGATATGTGGAGAACTATCCCACAGATTTCGCCAAACTTGGGTGGAAGCTTCATTGCAATGGGCTCATCTGATTAGGTTTCGGTATGCATGCATGCGTTCGTCTGGGTATGTTGTCTGTCTGCCTGTCCATCTAATTATACATGTATAGGCAGGCCTTGTCTGTAAGATACCTGGAGAACTACTGGACGGAATTTCCCCGAACTTGGATGGAAGCTTCAATGTGATGGCCTCTGGTGAACTTCACCAGACTTGGATGGAATCTTTATTGGAATGGCCTCCGCATCTTATTATGTTTTGGTGTGAGCGCGTGTTTGGTGTTCATCCGTCTGTCTACTTGTACATGTATCTGTAGAAATACTGGATGGAATTTCCCGACTTGGATGGCAGCTTTATCGTGATGGCCTCCTCTCTGTTGGGTTTTGGTTTGTTTGCGTGCATCCATCTGTTTCTGATGTCAGCTTTGTTACATGTATGTAGGACTCTCTTGTCTACAAGATATGTGGAGAACTACTGGATGAAATTTCACCAAACTTGGATGGAAGCTTCATTGAAATGGCTTATGATCTAATTAGGTTTTGGTGTTAGCTAGTGCTTGCGTGGTCCATGCAAAATTGCTTATCTGTCTGTCCAATTTTGTTCACTCCATATCTTGGAAACTACTGAAGTCAGATGCATGAAACTTCTATACGGTACAGCATGTGCTCTTATATGTTTGCATCTTTCCTATAATGTGATCAGTTTCGAAATAGTTGATGCTTCACAATTACATGTATTTCACATTGGTTGGACGCTGTAGATGTCGGCAATCCACTCATTGCTATATAAATCCCGACTCCTCACTGGGTTACTGCAACAATGAAAATCGCCTCTTTGTAACTTAATATTTTTAGATGCGCAGCTTGTTTAGGATACTTATTGCTACATTCATTTTATAGCACTTTCCCTTAAATATGTGCCCACTCAAGGCAAGGTGGGAGGTTGGGGGAGACGTATGTTTTTGCTTGAAACAACCAGCATAGGCTTCATGCCGGAGGGCGGCAACTCAAGGGTCAAAGCGGAACTTTAATTAGTATGGGTCGTCTGGTATCAGCTTGGGTTGGTCAAGCAATCCAGTCGATGATACCCTCAGGGGACATCACATTAATAAGCATCTCTGGGATTTAGAGAGCGTGTTGTTGGCACATTTTATGGCACTGTCACACCTGTATATAGGGTACCGGTTCGATTCAATCAAATTAAAATCGAATCAAGAATCGAAATCGAAACTGATAGTAGTTTGACACTCAACTTTGTTCAGTGACCTCCATGCTGCCGAGTTTGCGCGACACCCTGAATCAGGTTTTTCAGCCATAACAAACCATTGTGTCGGTTGGTTGACAATTTGGAGCTATATTGGCAGTTATTTTCATGCCAGAAGGTCACTACACTGAATGTCCTTGAGATATTACATGTAGGTACCGTGTTTCCTAGATCTGTTTTCAATCACATTGGGTTTGATTGCAGATTAAGTTGGATTCATTAACAACAATACATTATGAAAAAAAGCATTTGATGACCTTGCTAACAAGCATCTAGAATATATGTATGCATGTACTTTGGTAATTGTCTTTGTGGAATTTGGTTGTTCACTAAAGTATTGGTCAAAGATGGGGAAGATGGGATTGTGTGAGCTGGGATCTTTTACCTTTTAGAAAGCAAACGAAAATGAGCTTGAATATGAGAGCTTCAAATCATTTCAATTGTGCCTTTATAAACAAAGTGTAGAATGAGTTATATTTTATAAAGACAAACAAAACTGTACGTAGCATGCGGAATCTTGGGAGGGCAAACAAATCTCGTCGGTTTTTCTCAGATCGTGCTCCATCTGGATTTCTTATTGTGGCGGTTCCCTTTTCTGGAAGCCGTTCAAACACATGACTTTAAGGAGGAACAGAGTCTTGGCTATCACCTTTACAGGTGCCCATTCACCCAGTTTAGGGTTTGTGTTGATACTGACTGTAGGTGGCATTAACACTGTGTTGACAATTGAGCTTGACCTGTTTACCAGCAAGCTTACAAGTGACCACTGGAAGTGGCGAACCTCGGACAATGCTATTGTTCGTATGTGGCATACAGGTACATAGTATCGTAAGAGGACGGACATCATCGCGCGGTTCTCGCCTTAACGGAATTCCCTTGCTCAGCAGCCATTGCTTCGAGCAAATTGATCTAGGGTGCTCGAATCTCATGCAGCATCTGTTGGATTTTGAACCAGCTTGTCAGTTCTGTCGTCTTGCTTGCAATATTTATATATGTGGACTACCCTAGGAATACAAATTTATATTCATGTACCACCTGCAAATTGTTGTGAAAGTATAATTTTGGGTGAGTATAATTTAATCTCTACATTCTTGATGTGGATTTGAATTTGGTTCAAATCATGCAGGTTTGCTAGTCCCATTTGCAATGTAACTTTGTCAAGCTGATGGTGTGCAAAGTCAAGATGGCTTTATGTAGTGTACTGAAGAACTGTTTGATGCTATGTACCTGTGATTATGAAAGTTATATGGCATAGTTGATTGTTCCTGCTAATCTGGAAACGGCCTGTTACCAGCATGACCGGCCTGTTACCAGCATGAACGGCCTGTTACCAGCATGAACGGCCTGTTACCAGCATGAACGGCCTGTTACCAGCATGACCGGCCTGTTACCAGCATGAACGGCCTGTTACCAGCATGAACGGCCTGTTACCAGCATGAACGGCCTGTTACCAGCATGACCGGCCTGTTACCAGCATGACCGGCCTGTTACCAGCATGACCAGGCTGTATTACCAGCATGACCGGCCTGTTACCAGCATGAACGGCCTGTTACCAGCATGACGGCCTGTTACCAGCATGACCGGCCTGTTACCAGCATGAACGGCCTGTTACCAGCATGAACGGCCTGTTACCAGCATGAACGGCCTGTTACCAGCATGACCGTCTGGATTCCCATTAAGTGCCATGTAGAAAGTATATATTTATAATATTTGCACTTCAATTCTCATGAGGATGCGCCATGTGGGAGATTGAATTCAGAACAAGAAAGGTAGGATGTCATATATCAGATGAGATTGCCACATCACTTACTATACCACCTAAGAGTCCCATCTGGCCCTAACCATTAGTTTACATGACGTTGATGTAGAATTCATTGTTAAAGATAAGGCCATTCTCACTTGATTGGTTGTTTAACATGACCTTTGTTTTTTAAATACACATGCTATAATGTATAATTATTTATTATTAATTGCAAACCAATTGTATACAAATATGAAGAAAATGAGTAAGTTTTACTCATGAAAATGTAAATCCCTCATCTATTTTAATTATTTGCCCTTAAAATATAGATGAGGGCAGGTCATGCTTAACAACAAATCAAGTGACAATGCGATTATGGCCTAAATTCACACCACTGCAGTTGTACATGTAGTCCGGACTTCCCCACACACATTACATGTAGTTCAGAAGGATTTTTTTGTCTTTTAACACAAGTTGAGAACTTAGTCTTGAAATTAACATCATTTGGTATGTACCATAAGTCTTTTCAGAAGTCTAAATAATTTGTGCATCATTAGGAAAAGCTTCTAGAACAAAGAACTCGGAATGGGTCGAAACCCGGATATTACACCTGTATTTCTGTAGCCTCCCTTGTTCTTATTAGTGTTCTCTCATTGGTCTGGAATGAGGCAATTAGGACAGGGCTTTGGATGAAAGGTTTGCTGTGTATAATGTGGCTAGACAACAATGTGACATGGGCCCGACGGACATGCTTTTTCTGCAGTTCTACATGGTGTCTGTGGTGTTTGTGCCGGACGCCAGCGTTCCTGTGGACCAGGGTTGGGTTTGTTGAGCCTGATCAGTGTGGTACAAGAAGAGGAAGTTATGAGTCTCTGAAGTGCACTGGTTTATCTTCGGTAAAGAACAAGGGCTCATTCACTGTTTGCTTCATTAATGAGCTAATAATGTCTTAACTGTAGTTACGACATCCAAGACGTGTTTGCTACAGTGCTTATATAGTTTGTATTAAAGGTGAGCTTCAGTTCATGCTCTTTGGAGGCAACATTGAATCTGTGTATAAGGGGAATCCTGGACAGAATCCTCAAAGTCAGGAAATTATTAAAAATAACTTTTTCTGTGTGTCAGTAGATATATTATGGGGACACGATGTTTCACATACCAAAATATGTCCGGGTCAAAGGTCAAGGTCAGTGTGACCCCAAAATCATAAAATTAGGGACTCCAGTAGAAATTTCATTTAACTTTCACAGTTGTTTAATTCTGGGCTTTTGAAAGCTGAAATCATTACAAGACTAATGCAGTTTGAATTATCATAATCGGGTGAATATTGACGAATATAGAGCTGCCTGAAGTTGCCGGTTTGGTCTGTTTCGCGGGAAAAAGAAGTACCCATCATGCAGTGTGTAAAGCCCATATACCAGGGTTTAGCAATGGCACCGAAATATGGTAATAAATGACAAAGCAAACACCAATTTAAGTTCATATTCAGTTCTATTCATCATATTCCGATGAAATTTTCCACATTTATTCGTTGGTTCCGATACATGCGGAAAGTGTTTTCTCAGCAGATGTATGGACATTTTGAACCTATTTGCATAAATTTGCATATGCAGGCCTCGAAATTTGAAAAATTTGCGTAACCCAAAAATAGTTCTGGGTCACGATGTTCACGTAACCTATTGTTCGGTTACGTACGACTAGGTTGCGTAACCCATTGGTTATGTCAACAGGTTAGCCAAAACAAAAAAAAATCTGAAAATGTGTATTATATATTATTATATATATATTATTACAATAAAATACAAAAATTGTTTTGAGAGTCCTTGAAACAGCAGCTGACGGCAATATTCTCAAACTGCGATGTAACATGTGCAACTTATTCGTCAGAAATTCAGCAAGAAGCACCCAGGCATGGAATAAAAGGGACGGTGTTGAAAAAAATAAAATGTGAAATGTGTAGAAAGTAAAACAAATGCAGACAAAACTTTTCTAAAGTCATCGTGAAATGACCACTTCTGGAATGTTTTTATGTTCACAGAGTCAATTTTCGCTTTGAGCCGCATGCATCGAATCTGCGGTCCATCCACTTCCGTGTGCGTGCTGTCCCGCGCTGTAGAATTGACCCGCATTTGATTGGATGAATTCAGGCTTTGTATGTTGGGAGTTGTGTCCCCTTGATAGCGCATGCTTCCGGTTTTTTGCGCCATCAAAATGTCAGTTTTTTTCGTTTCGAACCTCCGTGTTTTTATTTCTTTCTGATGCAAAATCACACGTTCATGATACTAATTCCATAATAAAAACGTGTATAAACTCCGAAGCATGATTCGAAGATACCATAGAGGAGAAATATAGACCGGTAAGGCAACGATTGATGACTGTCACTGGGCAGGTCGCCCAGACATTTTCAATGGCACTCGTCATACCGTAGCGCAAGTCGATTTTTTACGTAACCGATTATTCGTTCTGCTGAATTTACAACCACGTAACCGACACGTAACCGATCGTTTCGGTTACGCCAAATTTCGAGGGCTGCCTCCAATTTGGTAAGATTGAGTCTGTGTTCCTCTCTTCCACTTTAGAGTTCAGACCATATTCTCTGACATTTCCCTTAAAGTCAGTTAAAAAACTTATGTAATAATCCAGTGACATAAAAGTTTTGTTGCAATTTATACTGACACGTTTATCAAACTAATGACAAAATAATAGCAGTTTCACGTTCGATATATGCCTTTCCAAAAGTCGGATATATCATGTGATGGCGATTTCTGTCTATATAGGTTCTATTTGTTGGCCTGAGACGATAAAGTTTCAGAAATTTCAGAAATGTACATAAATCAAATTAATAAGAAAAACTGGTGCCAGACCATATTTTTGGATGAAATTTGTACTCCAGTTGTGCAGATCATTATCAGCAGATGAAATAGCTGATCTATTGTTCTCAACTCTCATTAGTGAGAGATGTCTAAGGGAATATTGTGCGACATGTTAGATAATTGTTTCAGAAACATATTTCTCTCTTTTTAATCAGGCCTCAGATGTCTCGGGGATGTGTAAGAGAACAGGACAGCAGGGAACACTGCCACAACATGGTGTCTATATTCTAACAACGACCGTTGAGCCATCAGCAGACTTTCTGGTACTTATATAATATCTCTATAGTCTTGATAGTATAGAACTTAACCTACATGTAAGTATGATGCTAGCATTCCATTTGAACATAATTAAATTAATTATGCACATACAGGCCCTAATCTAGAATGAAAGGCATGGGTTGGTAATCCGGTTGAGGGGCAATCAAATTTAAGTCGCGAACCTCACTCGCCATGAGAGCCAGCGGGACACCCCCCCCCCCCACTCTCGCAGCTCGCAGATTTTTTGTGAATGAACTGATGAACTGATAAATGATGCTCTCTGAAAGCATTTTGAAACTGTTTTTCTGGAGTTTCAGCAAAAAAAGCCAACACACAGCTAAAATGGAAGAATATTCAGTATCCTGATTGATATACACACGATACCTCATTTTACTTCTGGTTATCCAAATCTATTTAAAACCTGGAAAAAAGTATAGTTTGTTCTGGTACAAGTTTCACCATGCCTTTTGTATAATTGCTTCTGTATTTTCAGATTTTTTTTATGTGTAGTAATTTTAACAAATTGTTTGCATTTTCAAGTTATTAGTCAAAATGAAGTTTGTAAATAAAAATTATAGAAGCCAGTAAAATGAAATTAATTCAATGCTCAATCTTATTCAATTGTAGGTCTATTTCAGTATTTGTTTGGGTAATTTTGGCTGTGAAAATAATATTACGCCTATTTAAAATGTTATATATTGTCTTGTAGAATTTGTGTTCCAAAGATATGCCATTATTTCTTAATTTAGATCAAAAGATATAAACGAATAAACACTTGATTTCGTCAGCGGAGGTAATTTGATAGGCACATTCAACTGTACGCTTGGTGTTGGAGTTTGTCAAGCCCGTCAGTGTCATCTGCCTCAGCGGGACTATCCGCTTTCTCATGACGAATTTGCCGGCAAAACAACAATGTTAGCATCATCGTACCGGCACCGAACTTATCTAGAGCCCGCTGTTTGTCCCTTTCGTATCATGTGAAGTTTGGCATTGTAATTCTTTTGCGACGAGCTGAGTGGCTGCTTGAACAGCGCCTTGCACTTCGTGTCCTAGTTATGGGGCCCAAACCAAGACGCAATACCATAAGTGTGTGGCCCTGAACATGCGTGATGCCGAGAGCCAAACCGAAAGTGAATGACAGAGAAACGTTTTACTGTTTTTAGATTAAAACGTGTATGGGAATTTGATTTGAGACAATATTTCAGAAATGGAGGTCGCAATTCCAATGATAGAAGTCTGCCAGGCACACAAAACTGGTCTTCTTGCGCAACACGTGGTAATGGTTTGTTTTCTTTGGCCAGCGGCAAGGGCACCGGAAGCCAACGGCAGCGTCCGAATATCGGATGCTGAGAGGGGCTAGATTAGGGCCTGACATACAAGTACATGTAATAGATATTGATCAGGAGGAGTTCTTGCATGCGATTTTGCAATGAATTTGATTGGTCAATTCAAATTTTCAAGAAAAAATCCTGCATTTTCATTGGCGGGTGAAGAAAATGGAAGGAACATTTAGCCAATTATAGAGTTTGTATATAAAACGTCCAAATTAAATTTATTTATTTCCAACACATGTGAAAAATTGCATAATCTGTTTGAAGTTGAAAAGTGTTTATTTTGATTTGTTAATGTTGTTAAATCCGCAGTCTGAATTCTTTGTGCACCAGGGCTTACTCGCTGTTCAACTGAAGAAAGAAGTGGGACTATTCTCTCAAACTAATCGTACAAGTGGCCAGTACACGCTTGAAAACTATGCCAAGCAGCATTTCATGTAAAACTGAATTTGAATTTACGTACGATGGTTGCATATTGGGTCACAGGGTGCCATGTTAAAGTGGCCAGCAGTAAATATATGTGGATATCTCTAACATGATGGTCATTGTGATATTAGCACAATCATCCTATACTACATTCTGGTATTCTGATTAGGAAATAGATCAAATTACTGACTGATATAGTTTCTGTATCACATAATTTTGAAAAGTATTAAAGACTACATTGAGAATCTAATAAAATAATTCATTTTACTTAGATCTTGTTCTTAAATTGTTAATACTTTCACTAGCTCCAAGAAAGTATAGCTGCGTATGAAAGCTTGAAATCATATTCAGAATTTGTATATATATTTTTTTTTTATTCTTCCAGAAAATCTGGAGAGGGCAGTGTTTCCAAATTTCTGTCCAAGGCTTCATTCAAAAGAAAGTCTGGCAACAGCTCAAGCTGGCTACATACCAAAGATCAACTGAAGAGACAATTACTTCGTAAACTTCAGATCCGACCTGATACACACGGAACCGCCTGTGCAGCCTTCACTTGTATCCTTCAGTTTGTCCATCATACTCTGATTTCATTGAAGCTTTGGGATGGTTTTATCATGGATTTTTTTCAGCTTAATTGTGATGCTTTTATCATGTATTATTATGGTGGGATAGAATCAGTTCTTTAATATATCCACCCTCCTCCATCCCATCCCACCCCAAAGTTCGTTTTATCTGTGGCTTGTGGATGAAGAGCTCGAACTTACAGATTATGACTATATTTGAGCCATTTTGAGCCTCGCTTTACAAGCAAATCATCATGGGTAAACTTAAAATGGTGACTGATTTAAAAAATTTGACCCTTTTCTACATAAATGTGCATAAATTCTTTTATCTGAAATCATATCATTACTTAAACTCAGAGCAGTCTTTTAGAGAAATCTGCAGTAAATAATCTGTCAAAATATATAATATTACAGATATGTAAACTATCAGAAGCAAAAATTGAATTCAAGAAAATACATTATCTCCCCTTTCTGAAGTTTTGTGAGTTATGCCCCCTGGTGTGACAGGAGTTACAGCTTGTTTCCATATGATGTATATTTGGCACATTACAGTACTTTTTACTTAAAAGAATGAAGTGCCCTTCATTTTATGGAACCTGAAAGTTTTGCAGTGTTACTGAATTTATGTGTTCCAAATCTATTTTCAACTTGTGATTTGCTTTTGAATTCCTTGACGTCAAACCAGCAATACTGCAGTATATGGGGGATGCCCCCGTGTCTGATCGAATGGACAATCGAGATCTTGTTAGTGCTACTATCATAGAACCTGCCATCAGGAATGTAAGTATACACCTCTCCGTCATTAGAGCATGGTTTGGTTTCATGTGGGTTTCAGAAACGTACCATTTCTATCATGTCCAATAATGTATGTAGTTGTCTGCTAACAACACTGTATAGTAATTATTTGGCGTGGCGCAGCGCCACGCCCCTCACTTCGAGCGCCATGCCCCTAATTCAGGTTACCATGCCCTAAATAAATTTACCCCACGCCCATTTCATGGAAAATTGACTTTGCGCCATCCACAAGTCTTTATTTTTCAGCACAGTTTTTGCTTCCGACGGTCTCATCTTGTCAATCCTGGGCTAGAGTATCTTTTCCTATCTCATTCATAGAAGAGCTACAGTTTTTTTACTCTCCGCAATTGGGCCACGTGTGGTATTTTCAAATTTTTCATACAAGGAGGCGCATATCCCCCATTATGGGAGAGTGTCCATCGCTGCCGCATCAGATTGCTTCCCTTGATGCCAAAGTTTGCTCACCACGTGGCGTTCTGATCAGCGTGTTGTCAAATTTTGAAGTTTGAGCAAACTTTTCATTTTTGATCATGCCAAGCAGCGACAGAATAGCCAAAAAACGATCGGGGAGCATGGGAAGTGGTGCAAAGAACTGCAAATCTATCGGGTCGTTTTTTGAAAAAGCAACGACGACATCTGAGCCTGATATCGAAGCAGAGACTGGATCTAACAACAACATCAACGACAACAGCTCCATGCAGTGATCCAGGTGACATCCCCGAACTCGAGTTGGAATCAGCTCGAATCAAATCGGAGAAAAATAACAGCAATCCCTTCATTCTGACGAGTAACTCGAGAACCTGTTTATTTACAGCAAATTTGCATACACAATAATTCACATTTGACAAAACCTACATTTTCGTTTTGCAATATATAATGAAGTCGCACGATCACCTGTTTGAAATAATTTAAAGGTGTCCAGTTCTGAAAAAAATATCAATTTATCACATATATATATAGGCTGATAGTTCTTTCTCTTGGATAGGTCTGAAATGTCCCAAAAATGGCTCCGAGAGCTCTAAGAGCACCGCGCGGTCTCTGGCGGCTGGGGGCCTAGCGGCCCCCAGGCCCCCGGCTATAAGTGCTATGGTGGTATTTCACCCATGCCCCATTCTAATCCTGACTAGGGGTCTGAATTCCCATAATAACATGGCAGTGTGATAACGTCACAGGACCCACGAAATAGGGTAGGCATTAGGACATGTTTTTGCCAATTTTGAGGTTTATAGGTCACCTAAGTAGGTCAACTCAGAACTTGTTGGTAACAGTCCCTTAATTATGCATGTTCATGCCAAAAATCAAGGTTCTAATGTCAATGGTTCTTCTTTTGCCGGAAAAAGGATACTCATTCACTCACTCACTCATTACCGGACATTTTGTAAATGAGAGCCAACTTCGTAGGAATTTAATCACAAGAAGTAAAACGATCCGCCAGCAAGTCCGGGGGTGATCAAATTTATTAAAAGTTGACAGAATGTTCCAAAATCAGGCAAGGGTAATCAAAGTTAATAGAACAACTGAACGACTTTTTTGCTTCAACCTTTGGGGGTGATTGGATTCTAATAGGGTGACTGAATTCTGACAATAGTGGGTCAATGTACTACTTCCTGTCTTCAATGGATGGATGCAGCTGTAATACATTTTTTGTAATTCT
>JAVTVY010004023.1:0-40213 GCA_036873755.1 Hanleya hanleyi | reverse complement strand
TGACAAATACTTTTACGGCATGTCTCTGACACGAATTGACTAAAATAGACCCCCAACTTACCATTTCCCTCATTCTCGTACTTACGTTCATCTATCTGCATCAGATTTTCACAAAAATCAACGGAGCGTTTACATCATCTTTCTCTATCGTGGGCGCAGCCATTTGCAAAGACAGGGCCGCGTGCAACGCGAGAAAAGCGTGCAGCGGTCTTGCTGCAGTCATATTCCTGCTAAGTCCGTTATCCGCATTAGGGAACAACTCATATTTTGCACGTCGTACAGCTTTTGTTTATCGAAGTGCAAAATATGAGGAGTTCCCTAATGCGGATAACGGACTTGACTGCAGGAAGATCGCTGCACGCTTTTCTCGCGTTGCACGCGGCCCTGTCTTTGCAAATGGCTGCGCCCACGATAGAGAAACATGATGTAAACGCTCCGTTGATTTTTGTGAAAATCTGATGCAGCTAGATGAACGTAAGTACGAGAATGAGGGAAATGGTAAGTTGGGGGTCTATTTTAGTCAATTCGTGTCAGAGACATGCCGTAAAAGTATTTGTCACCAATGTGCAGGTTAGTTAGAGTACAACTCCAAGTGTCTCTCACATACATACCATCTTGCACTTTGAGATCGTTTTTCAGTGAGCGAGGAATGTTCGTTCGACAACCATATCTATAGGCTAACTGGCCTATCACTCAATGGTCAGTTGACCTATATATGCGAACTGACGTATATACGCGAGTTCGTGGGATTTCCCGGACCTGCTAAACGCCAATACTGCCCTACAACATGTGGTTGTTGTTGTTGTTGCTAGAAATGACAGTGCACTTTGATACAATGGAGTTCTTGTAAAGATCTCTTTTGCTCTATTCTCGTAAACAAACGAGCGGGTATTACCGCAGTTGATCCTTTCTTTACGGCTTCTTGTGCATATTCTACTTGAAACAAGTGTCCATCGGGAGAAAATACAGTAATTGCACGATCATATCGTGAAGAACTCATGCTTTCGTCTTGTCGATTCCCAAATTTCTGGTCCGCAGAAAAGATGCGGCATTTCCCTTACAGCTGATTTCATTGGACAAAAGTGAAGCAAAACCTCATTATTAACCAATCACAATCCAACTACCAAATGGTAAGAATTTTAACTTCTTCTCGCAAGAGCTCCATATTTTACACATTAACACAATTTGGAGGACGAGAGTCGAAGAAGATTCGACATCCCCAGTGAATTTGTTTCCTTTGCACCGCTCATAGAATATTTCTTTTGCTATGTAGCAAAAAGTTTGGATATACTTATTCCTGAGCTATTTAGATAATTTTAACGTTCGTTTTCTCTGCAAAATGACATTTGAACAGACATCTGAAGGTTGGTTTACTCAGTGTAAACAAAATGACCGTTTAAAAATGTTTCATGGAACTTTGAATCACCTTCCATGAAACATTTTTCATGTAAACTGTCATTTCAATCAGTAAATCACTCTGCTTGCTTCTAATACTAGTATAATATAAGGCGCACTAAGGGACTGATATACCTTTATGGCAGTCATTTGAAAGTCGTCACAGGAAAGAGTTTTTATTGGATATATTCTGCTATTATACGTCATATCAAAATGTTCCTGGTCCCATGGAAAATCGCACTATAACATGCTTGACATGCAAGTACATCTATATAAATAAAAATACGCAAAAACGATTGTTCTTAGGATTTAAATTCTTCACTTTGTTTCTTTGTGTTATGGGGTATGGGTTTTAATTAGAATATATGCTAATTGGTAGCCTGTATTACTTCTCATTGCTTGGTTCTGCTTCCACATTTTATTTGGGAAAACAATGTTTCATCTGTGGCCGAATGTGATTTTGATATAGGTCAGTTTCCAGCCACTTTTCTTTGATAATGATAGATCCGCTACCAGGAAGATTATCAGATTGCTCTCCCTGGTCACAAAAACTATAAGGATATATTGTCGTACCAGAATGACCTTTTAACACACCAGAAGTGCATGGGTTTGTGCGACTTGATAGTCATGATGATAGAAGCATTTGTTTGTTTTGTTTCAGATTTGAAGGCATTTGAGAGGAGGCTAACTGAAGTGATTGATAAATTACAACCAGCTGCCAGATTGTGGAGAAGTAAGACAGCTTAGCGGAGTTGCTGACTATATATAACCACAGGCCCGCAAAACAAGAGTTTTCGGGGGTGTGGGCGGTGGTATTAGGGTGTAGTGTCGAAATATGGGGTCTCTATATATAACCCCATGCTTTATATAAATCCACATCAAGGTGTGAAACGGACTTTGGGTGAATCGAGAAATAAACGGTTTACTGCCAAACAAAATACATCAGCATATTCTACAAGTATCACTTTATATATTCCCGTCGTCAAATTAGTAAATTTGTGCAATTTTTTACCTTTGCCGGGCGATTCAAAATCCAACGTAACTGTCCATCCATCTAGGAACAGTTAGATTATGGCGGGCTTCGTTCTCAATTCTGATTGGTCAGTCGCGACACGCCTCCGGCAAGAGAGGTCACGCACTGATCAGCTGTCGCGACTGACCAATCAGAATTGAGAACGAAGCCCGCCATAATCTAACTGTTCCTAGATGGATGGACAGTGACGTTGGATTTTGAATCGCTCGGCAAAGGTAACAAATTGCTCAAATTTACTAATTTGACGACGGGAATATATAATTGGATGAACGAGAACAAACTTATATTAAATGTACTAAAAACTGTGTTCATGATCATACGAACTAAACAGCGACGCATTGATGATGAAGTTGTGTCTCTTGTTATCAGGGGAGAAGAGATCAATAGCTATAGGGTTCAAGAAGCTAAATTACTGGGCGTAGTCTTCGATGAAACTTTAACATTCAGGTCTCATATCAATGCGCTATGTGGAAAAATTTCTAGAAAACTCTACCTTTTACCATGTTTACAGAAGTTAAGAGATTTCGTACCTCTACACGTTCTTAAAATGCTTTTTAACTCCTTAGTTCTGCCTAATTTTGACTATTGTGACATGGTATGGGGCAATGCCGAACACGGCCAAATAAACAGGCTACTCAAGTTGCAGAAGAGAGCGGCCAGGATAATACTAAGGGCCCCGTTTAGGACCGCTTCGGCGGATATGTTTAGTGATTTGGGATGGATTTCTATCCCACACAGAGTTCTGCTTCACAAGGCAGTTTTAATGTATAAGATAAGCCATGGCATGACTCCAGAGTATCTGTCCTCTTTTTTTCGCTCTATGACAAGTAACAGAACCAGGGCGGGGAGTCGTGGGGACTTGGTCGTACCACGACCTAAGCTTGAAGTATTTCGAAAGAGCTTTCAATACTCTGGAGCCAAGTTATGGAATATTATTCCAAATGAAATTAAAACATTATCTGTTTACAGTTTTAAGTCAAAATTTTTAAAAGCAAATGTAATAAATTTAATTGATAGTTTGTAATATATGAATTTAATTAGACAAAGATTCTTAATCATATTTATGGTGAATGAGTCAAATAGTGCAATATCACTTCTTTGTGATATACTTCAGCTGCTTAGATCTTATATGTTAATTTTATTATTATATTGTTAATATCTATATATACTAACATTTTTATTAACACTTTCCTGGGCCTCGAGGAAGACTAGCCTGCGTGCTAATTGGGCCACCCAGTTTAAATAAAGTATTTATTATTATTATTATTATTTATTATTATTATTATTATTATTATTATAAGTGATACTTGCAGAATATGCTGATGTTATTTGTTTGGTGGTAAACCGTTTATTTCTCGATTCACCAAAAGTCCGTTTCACACCTTGATGTGGATTTATATAAAGCATGGGGTTATATATAGAGACCCCATATTTCGACACTTCACCCTAATATCATCGCCCACACCCCCCAAAACTCTTGTTTTGCGGGCCTGTGATATAACCAACATCAGGAAATCTTTTGAAAAATTAATTCCACTTTGAATTCAGTTTAGAATTTCACTGTGCAATAAGCTTATACATGTATTTGAATGCAATGCGACCACTTCTATTGCGAAACTTCAGTATTCAGGGAACGAAATATACATTGATTTGTCGGACATGTCCGGCAAAAAAATGTACTGTTCGGTAAATTGGTTGGTCCCTCGGACAATTGTCCGACGCAGTACTGTTTCTCAGCCCTGAATCTCTAGAAAATACAAAACCTGCTATGAGATCGCTTTTAAAGGCAACCGCTTCATCTTAGTTTTATTCCCCGAATTCATGTGCAAATTTCAATGAAAGTCAACTCGCCATGCTTGATGTTGTTGTTGGGGAATGGAATTAGGCATAGCAGGTGATTATTAAATGAAGTGTTTACATGTAAACAATTTAAAGCAAAATTAAGTTCTCCACAAATCAAATACAATACGATATAAAACAGCATAGGCCTATAACTTGTCATCATTGAATTTACGGAAGAGTCAAAGGTGTCTGAAATTGTGATCAGATTCTGTCAGGTGGCGACCATTTTTGAACGCGAACTGGTGTAATATTTTCGCTATTTTCCCCAATTTCGGCTATGAGTTGAATAGTTCTGATATTGAATTTCTGAAGCAGAATGTGAAACAAAATCTATAAATATATATTTTTCATCTCTAGACCAAACTTTGTATGTGTTTATTAATAAGAGTACTAAAAGTCACCATTGTTATGAGGGATGGATGCATGCTTAGCTAAAATTATGAATATCATCTCCCCAGTTCTTGAAACCGTCGAAAGAATTCTTCCAGTCAATTCCGGCACACTGTCTCCATCTTCAGTTATAAAAGCATTAATGAAATATGAATCAACTCACTGAAGAAATGCACATCAACTTTTGGCCTTGGGCACCATGACCAAGGCAGCACCCATGCTATACATTCACTATGGTCACGAAGTCAAACTAATACTTCTGATGACATCATTTCTATGCCTAATGGAATGTTGAAAGGGCATTCCTCATGACCTACATTTTGATTGGTCTGAATTATCAACGTCATCCTTCTACACTTACCATGTGTCTATGAGCACTTTACATCTCGGCTGTTTGTCAAGCAGTTGAAAGTATCTATAGGCCATCGGGTGAAGCGAGTCGATCACACGGAATGAGGTGTACATTGAAGGGAAACCTTGTGTTCGGTCAACAAAATGGCGGGCCTGTAAAACTTTGACTTTATGTAAAAAAAAAGTCTGCGACCAAGGGGAATTAGAAAGATCGGAAATACTGCCCAATAGTACAGACAAAGCCTCAAAAGCTCTGCCTGCATCACCGCCATCTAGCATGGCAGTGACATGAAATTTTAAGGACGATTTTAAGAAAAATCGACCATGATATGATTACAGCTTTGGACGTTAATATATGAGAGATAAACCAAAAGTAAAAGGCAAAGGTCGCTTGAGAGAAATTCATTTGTGATGGGTTCAGCAAATCTCAGAAATAGTTCAATGAAGCAAAACAACATCAGTTTGTCTGACAATAACTTTTGTCCTGACGAAGATGAAAATGTCCGGCAACTTTTTTGACCAGTCCTGGTGATGATTTTGAATATTTCTACCCCTGGTACTGTCTGTCATGTCTTTTGGGACATCGGATTCAAAATTTTAGGATAAAACTTTCTTACAACATATATACAAAGATGAACCAAAGGATAGAACCTTCAGACTAGCAATAAAAGAGGCCTACAGTCATCCTAAATATGCTAAAGTGAATGAGGTGGCAATAGCATGTTGGTTTATTTTTGAGTCTCAGTTGCACCAGATGATACATTTACTGTAAAACACTTTACAGGGTTAGAAATTAGGAGTGCACACATTCTCAAATGCATGTAAGAATCCAACTGTGCATGTAAGGTTTGGCAGACCACAGCTTGATGTGGATGTTATTAATTTTCCTAAATTCGAACCTTGCTTTTACCAGAAGTTGGTGAGGCATTTACTAAGCATCTATATTTTTTTGTTTCAGTAACCCTGATATTTATATCTGTGTGTACAGCTGCCGGGGCATGGACATGGCTCAGAGATCCAGAAACTTCTCAGGTATAATCATATACGGTACACTTTTTTACCTTCTAGAAGATCTAACCATCGGCCGGGATACTTGAGGATATGATATACTCTCTCTAACAGACCTCTGTTGACCTCTTGGTGTGCAGGTGTACCACCCACTATTTCTCCTGCACACCAGAGCAGTCCGAGTGGTTCCTATTCCTTCAAGATGAATTGAAAACTTGCAATTTTCCAGTTGTCGGTCATATTTTTATTGAGTCAGTGTATGGTAACAGATGTATTGGTCTGGTAAAAAAAAAATCAAGCCTCACAAGCCAATTCAGAGGAGTATGAAAAATCAAAACTCCAGTACCTTCGACATCCCCTTTAATCCCAGCGTAGCCATGTCATGATTGATGGACACACAAGTCTTGTGTTCATGTATGACAGTTTGATCCTAGTGACATAAGCTTATACAACTGGGGCGCATTGATATTAAATTAGTTGACTTGGATTGCTGATACACCACTTACTATGAATATGTCTGTATATTTTCAGGTAGCATTTGTCCAGTCCCTCATGAATCATCCATTCTTCGCTGTCAGCTGTCTCATCCTGCTCGTCTTGTTTTTGTGTGGAATACATAAAAGGGTGGTGGCATCATCAATGTATCCTTTCGACATTTTTTACGGTGGCTTTTATACAACTTAATGTAATCTATAGCCCGGCTCATGTACATCAAAAATCAGCTTTGATTGGCTGTGCAAGAAAAATATACAAGGGAGATTCAACCACTGCTTGCCATATATGGAGCTCAAAGAAAATCTTACCACACCATGTCATTTAGGTCCTACATGTATCTTCATTGACTATCTATGACATACATGCTTTTCCAGTTTGAATAATTTACTCCAGTCAGTGGGTCATGGAAAATGATGGAACATTAGTACGGTAATTCCTCTAATAAATCGATTACCCTATCGGGAATCGATCACTCAAGACTGTTGGAGGAAAATACGATCGGAAGTTGCAATAATTCAATCACCCCTGATTTTTAATAGATCCCGTTTGTAATAAAAATGTTACCACATGCAATGCTAATGTGCATGTGTTGACCAGGGCTTCATAGTCGTTGACTAGCACTGCCAGGCATTCATTACGTTCTGCTTCGATCGCGCTTCTCCATTTAGCACTGTGAGGGTCTCGCGTACTGTGCCGGAGTTGACCAAAGGTCATCTGTTGACACAGTAAACGAATATGAGGACCGTCTAACTGGGCGAATTAATATCAGCCGCGATTCACCGATATATATTTCCGCAACATATAGTTCTAGGGTTATTTGTCAAAAAGCTGCCTTCAAACTGTGTGACACTGCCGTTTTGAAATACATTGGATATCTGTTAAGTATATTTCAAGATAAATATACGTTTTGCGATCAGTAAAACAGTTACACAGAACAGTTATTGGTTTCTGCAAGAATCCTGCAAAAAATGGCGAGACCCCTACAGGGGTAAATGGAGCGTAGCGCAAAGCACCCTGGGAGAGGATGAGTCGTCGAGTTTCACTACTGTAACGATGGTATGAATATTTCAAAAATTGAAAACTGATTGTAAAAAACTAAAAAGTATACAATTCCGAAGGAAAATAATAAACATTTTTACAAAAACTCAATTTCCGAAGCGTTGTTGTTGTCAACGATGTCAAAACTCACAAAGCTAAAAATAGCCGATCAACTAGATCGGGGAATCTTAGTGCACATGTTAGATGAATGAATAAAAGAAGGTTCTCGACTATTGCCACTACAAGCATGGCAGCATTGCAGAGCTGGCGGTCAAGAATAAATGTCCACACTTCGCCGCAGACAGAATTCCCGTGTTCTCAATTGTTTATTTTATTTTACAAACATCGCAAACTGGACCTAAAGAATGTTTTTATCAATAAAATTGGCTGCGTGAATAGAATTTGACTTGCAGTGTTGGAAACTGGACCCTTGCTGGTTGGCCATCGTTTATTTTTTTCATGATTTTGTTGCTTTCGCCTCGGATTTACCTTATTTGCAATAAATCGATCACCCCATTGTTTAAATGACTTCAAAGATCACTTCAGGTGATCGATTTAGTAGAGGAATCACAGTATTTATCTTGTGTGAAAATAGCTGTTTGAACAGCCCATGCACACCTAGCTAAATAATATATAGCCCTCTAGTATACTAGAGGGCTATATATTATTTAGCTAATGCACACCTTGATACCTCTGTAATTTAATTGTGCTCCTGGTACTGTATGAAATATTACAAGATATAGGTCACCTGAACATGATTTAATACCCTTGACCAGGGGATCAACTCTGCTGATTCTTTGCAAATAAATATCCAATATCAGATAACCTTGACCAGATTTCTAGTATTGCTTCACGCTGTCGCCAGGTTTTAGCAGACTACAATATGTCCTGTGATGATGTAAGTTAAAAGTGTACTGTAAATATAGCTGTATAATAATCTTCTTTTCTGTGTTATGTCCATGTCACTGAGGAGACCGGACTGTTTGTGCTGTGCCCAGTGACATGTATGTCCAGTTACTTCCCTTGATGTGACCAGCTTCTTGTACTATGCCTAGTTACTTCCCTTGATGTGACCAGCTTCTTGTGCTATGGCTAGTTACCTCCCTTGATGTGACCAGCTTCTTGTGCTGTTGCTAGTTACTTCCCTTGATGTAACAGGATCCTTCCACTGTGCAATATTTCATTGGTACGGGTGTATGACAAGATACTATGTATCTCGAGTTCAGTAATGAGCAAAAAAGCATATATGTCAGGGGGTGATTTATTTAATGATTTTAGAGGGTGATAAAATTTATTAGAAAGACAAACTGAATTTTGTCCACAAAATTTGGGGTGATTGAATTTTAATAGAGTGATTCAATTATTAGAGCATTGTCATGTCCATGTAGATGTAATAATGCACAAGCTTACTGGCTGATATTAGGGCCAAAAGCTTGTGCATTAAAATTTCATTGAAGTGGCTAAGCTCAAGTGTTTAAATTAGTATTGAGTCGAAGATCCTAAAACAGTATATTTGGGAATCTTGTTCTTTGGCTAGGTTCACTTACTTTCTTTGATGTGACGTGATTCTCACTGTTTTACGGCTTTAACCATGTTAAGAAGCAAGGTACCCAAGTGTTACATCTATGGCAAATGGAGTGATTAGTATTGAGTTTCCCTCTCAGATATACAGCTGACAGGTGTGTTAAAATGTATTCATTGTCTCAAAAATATTGTCTTAATTCAAAAGAATGGAGACTGTCTATTGTTCCTTTGTCTCCTGGCCTTAGTATTTCATTCAATCTTCAGGATTTGTCTAACAAAAGCTGTAATTGACACCCCGCAATCTGTGTGAGTTGCCTGTACTACCTTGGTACATGTAGACAAAATGGTGACTTCTTCGAATTTTGAGAATATATGCTCAAAAAGAACTGTCAGTGATTCTCAGTTGCATTTATTTTATCTCGCAGTCAGAGTGAAAATCAAATGGAGAAGTATTATAGTAACACTATTCTACAGAGAGAGTATTGCTATTTGTTCAATTTTCTGTGCTGGAATTTTGAGGCATTTTTACTGTTACAGAAAATGTTCACTTCTCTTGCCCTTACCTTGCAAGCATGTGGTTCATGTAGCTGGTTTGAGAAGATCCATTCATATTTTTTTGACAAATTTCCCTCTCTTGAGGTATGACAGAAAATGCTGGATACTAGTTTCCAGATAAGCCAATGGTGATACGAGTGAGTAATCATTTGTGATTGAAGTCTGGCGCTTCTTTGGGAACACCATTGGTCTTCACGATAGTAAGTTTACAGAATACTTTATCTGCATAATTATTTAATTTCACTTTCATACCAGCCATAGCACAACCTTCGAATGCTGTGGTGTTGTGATTGTCAGTAACCATTACCAGTAGGGCAATACTATAGGACAATGCTAATATATCAAAATGTGTCAAAGTTCCATGTTCAAATTCTGACATGGCGTCATATGGTTCATGGTATTGCTGGTTCAGTGGCCTACTCAATATTGGGGAGTACTGTCAACATGAGGTCAAGCTTAGCTTGAGAGTGTGCCAGGAAACCAGCGTAGGCCTACATGTATCTTGTTATGTCAAGTTAATACTTCTGTTTAATGTGACAAGCTTCTTGTGGTGTGGCAAGTTGCTTGATGTTACAAGATCCATCTGCTGTTTATGTTGCTTCCCCCGATGTGACCGACCTCTTGTGCTTTGTAAGGTTACCTCCCTTGATGTGGCCAGCTTCTTGTGCTGTTTTACCTCCCTTGATGTGACCAGCTTCTTTATTTGTTTTAAACAAATTATTTTGCATCCACTGTGTTAGATATGGCAGTGTGACTAACGTAACAGAACCTACGAAGTAGGGTTTGATATGATTTAAGTGTGTACTCGAGAAATGACTTGAGAGCCCTATGTGCTACCTTGAGAGAATTTATGTAGCAGTCTCTAATTGCCAGTGGGTACTATTAACTTTCCCAGATGTCACCGCTGGTGAATCATTAGCGTAGCAACTATTATCGCCCTCAGTTCCTATTACCCTGGACACTTATCAGCCCAGCAGTACAGCACGAGGTCACCCATCCAGTCTTGACCGAGCTCAAAGTCGCTTAACTTTGCTGATTTAACGAGAACCGGTGTCTCCAACATGATATGCTGTATCAGGGAACCTTCAAAAATCACAGTGAAACATATAGCCAATGGTTCCCGATGGGCATGACAGAGCCATCAATAAATAATAAAAAAAATAATTATAAATCAGAACTTGCTGGTAACAATGCCCTAATGCACGTTCATGCCAAAAATCAAGGTTCTAATGTCAACAGTTCTCCTTATTTTGCCGACAAAAGGATTCGGATGGACTGACTCACTGATTACAGGACAATTTGCAAATGGTAGCCTACTTCGTAGGAATATTTCCTATGTTATATTTGTTAAGTCTCTATACTCTGTACCTTGAGTAAAGAGAACAAAATCATCTGATTACCTCCCTGTCTTTCCAAAATTAAAGGACAGGTTGTGTCTACCATTTTTTTGTCGGATTGTGTTTAAATCTAGACTGGAGTTGTTGCTTTTTAGTCATAATTTCACTGCTGTATTTCCCACAGGCTTTGAACAGTTTTGGCTTGATTTGATACCAAAATTCAATGATTTAAAACTGTGCCTGTCTACATCTGTCATTCATGTATCTACACACGGTGGACTAGAACACAAAAAATCTGAGACCCATGGGCTACTTTTGAATAATTGCACTATTGCAAAACTAAAGATAATTTAGCATGGGTTTCGAATAATCACATTATGGATTGACCTCCAGGTTGAATCTTAACGAGTAAAGACCACCTACGTAATATTTGCAACTGTCAAAGAGATTTTGGTCCCTGCCTCAGCACAGGTGGTTAGAGTGATGACATCAAATGTTCTTCAGGACACGAGAGCGTGATACGCCTTGTGTACAGTGCCGATCCCTTCGGCTGCACACACTGAACAGTACACCACTGACATGATGCTCAAGAATATAACATGGAACTTCCAACCTTGTCAGTCTCTTGTTTCTCTGGTTGCGTATTTTCTCTGTATCAAATATAGGGTTTTGTGCAGAATTAAAGAAATCAATGTTTGGCTTCACAAACAGAACAGCAAGATGGCATTTATTTGTGGGTAAAAACCATATCTTCTTTACATCTTTCTGTCCTAATGTTATGCTAATCTGTTAACGTTTATCTAATTTCAGACTGGGAAACTAATACTAAAGCCACGTCCCACCACATGACAGGGACTGTGCTGAAGAAGCCTTTCTCCAGCAGCTAGAATATGATACCCGTACCCTGAATAAACAGACAAATATGCCATAGGACTCTGCACATGTGTATATGACCGCTACATTTGGATTTTAGGTGAATACAGGCGATGTATTCCTTCAATCCGACAATCAACCTGCATCAGATGTATCCGTGTATGTAAATGTATGCCATGAACTACTTATTAAAGCAGTATGGTGCATACAAATCGCAGTGAAATATGCGGACTGTGTGAACTGCATCTGTTGCCAGAAAATATGCCAGTTGTGTGTGTGGCTACTAAAATCTGTTTTTATACCAGGTGTCAAAGAGAACTATGGCTACTTGATAGTTTTTGATTATCAGGACCATGATCAAAAATAGATACGACTTAAAATGAAGTTGAGGATGTATGTATGTATCACAGTGAAAAGCCTGCTGAAACTCAGTCATTGAATATTGTTCAAGTCACTCTCTCCGCACAAGAGTGTCACTGTGGTGCAATATAGTGTGTAACTGTGGTGCAGTTATACTGTGCGTAACTGTGGTACAATTATACAGTGTGTAACTGTGGTACAGTTATAAAGTGTGTAACTGTGGTAGTTATACAGTGTGCAACTGTGGTAGTTATACATTGTTCAACTGTGGTACATTTATATAGTGTGTAACTGTGGTACAGTTGTGTGTAACTGTGGTACAGTTATAGTGTGTAACTGTGGTACAGTTATATAGTGTGTAACTGTGGTACAGTTATAGTGTGTATGCAGTTGATGGGAATACTGGTCTGCTGCATCCTGATGTTGACATTCATGAATAAGATTTCTCCCTACATTTGTCCTACACTGTATGATTACTGAGAACGATGTTAAATATAATTCTCTCTCCTCGCTGCACTGGATGTATACTGGGAAGCATTCAACTAGCATATTGGAAGGCAGCATTCCTTTCCTGCCACATAACTCGTGTAAATTTTCTTGCCTGTATTATCAAGGGACATTTCTGTCTGATAAATTGTTTGTAGTGAAGATAAATATACATCATGTTGATTAGTACTAATTAATGATATGTAAGTGAGAAGCCCTGGAGTGGTAACAATTCACCTTTTTATCAGGTTTACACTAAGAGGTATTTGTATGGTGTAATGTTATTTAAAACTGGAAGTGACAATTTGGTATAGAGTCATTTCTATATCATGTCGAAGCCAGTTGTGCACATTGCAACACTGAAAAGGATTGGCCTTCATTAAGATGACTCATGGGAGTACTTGACTGGCCGGCGTAGCTCTGATGGTAAGAGCAACTCCACAGATTTGACACGTTGGAGGGGTCGTTTGTCAGATTCTCTGACATCTAAATTATTCTTTCTCTCAAAAATTGTTTCCATATATATACAAATGGTCATTTATATTTCATTCTAAAAATTTAATACCAAAACTTGCCTGTATCATGTGTAGGCCTACCCTGAATACCTTGCCATAATTAGCGATTAATTGCTGCTGTTCTGGGTACGGTTTATCATGTTTGTACACCAGACATGCCCGACAGAGAACGTAAAAGTCCTGGTGAGAAAATTATGGACTGCCCTCGTGAAATTTATTTAGGTGAGAAGTAGGACAGCCCCAGCGGTCACACGCATCATGATCAGCCTTTTATCAAATCATCTATCCTAACTGCTAATGTTAATTACACTGCCTTCCTTTGAAGGTTCACGTTCATCTTCACAACATCAAGGCTTCTACTGGCTTCTAAGCGGGAAACCCTGGAGTGGTGAAACGATGATCATATGGGCACAGTAATCTCTATCATTCAATTACAGGAAGTGAAATTCTCCACCATAGAATCAGGGGTGATCAAATTTGTTGGGCATGTTCGGACAGGAAATGGACAAAATGCATATACAGATAAGATTTATTTGCACAATTTCACCCGGCAACACATGATACACATTAACAAAAGAAACACTTATAACATACTGTACAGTTTGAATACTTATTCCATATGGTTATATAGCATCCAAATACTATACCTGCCAAGTTTGGTTGGCCACAATTTTTTTAGAACAGCCGATTGAATTTTGTCCCCAAATTGGGGGTGATTAAATTTTGATAGGGAGATTGAATAGAGTGATTACTGTGACCGGTCACATTCTGCTTACTTTCACTGTGTATTACAGCAGATGATGGTGTCCAATCACAACCTTGTATCAACAATCAGGGAATAGTGCCCTTTGATAACATGCCATACTTGCATGAAACAAGTGATCTGATTAGTCTATACAATCTGTTTGGATCCTCCAGAATCAATCCAATGGAAAGCAAGCCCTGTTGGGTTGGCAAGCAAAAATTATGTGATTTAACAAAAGCCTAATAGGATTGTCCCCGAGATAGAACTTTTTAGTCATGAAAGGCGTAAAATGACATCATTGCCCATGTGGCGTCCAGGGCTCATTTCCATCACAGTTTTGAACGGATTCCTGTGACTCAAATCTCGAGAATCCAAATGCATAGTTTTCATGCAAATAACTCAGACTTTGGGGGAATACATTGGATTTGAATTTTACTTGTAGGAATATTACAGGAATTGGATTCTCGTCAAAAAACGAGCCTTGACGTCGGGCCAAGGTTAGGCACGGAGCAATGCTTCAACACTGGCTATACCACAAAAATCGGAAAATAAGTCACATGGAGTCTGAAAATCCAAACAACTTTTAATATGTTATTGTCTCACATTTAAATAGGCATTTGCAACAGAAGTCGATGCTTGTGAATTTGCCAATGTTAAAAATTGCCTAACCTCATCATAATGTCACATGGGGAATGACGACATTACACATCTTTAGCGGTTAAAGAGTTCCATCTCAGAACTGTCGTATTGTGTTTTGATGTTACCATTGTTATATGTATTGGTACACCATGTGTCTCACTACATATAGGCCTACATGATACAGCTGGTTCATGTGTGAAAGTGTGCCAGTTACTTGTTGATGGGTGGTGGGTCTCTCCGGGTACTCCGGCTTCCTCCACCATCCAAACTGGCTGTCACCATATGAGTGAAAAATCTTGAGTATGACATTAAACCCCCCCAAAAAATGATTAGTAATCCATGACAGAACCACATAGAAATTTGCTTTCAGTATTTCACGTATCCAAATTAATGACAGTGGTACATGCATTCAGTTGTGTATTACATGTAAGGGTCCAGGATCCCAAAATTTGAGAATGTGTTTTTGCCTAATATAAAAATTCATAATCGACTTATAAGTGACAAAAAAGAATTCCTTATACCAAATGTTATAAAGCTTTTCAAATGAGCTGTTGGAAAAGACATCTGTGCAGATATCCACTTAAAATTAATCAGCAAGCACTGCAGGTGATAAGATTGATCCAGTAATTAACTTTCAAACAAAGAAAAATTAAATAATATTTAGAATTATGTCATGAACATGGTTGAAGAAGCTGCTGGTCATAAATTGAAGAAAATCGGCTTTGGTCAGTTTCTCCATTAAATTTTTTATCACATTTTCCAGGCTGACCTTCTAATAACTGATGCTATAGAGCATAAATTCATGGGATTTGAATGTAACGCTGTACATGCGTCTTCATTTCTAAGTTATTTGAATTGTCATAAAATAATTTCCAGAATGAAGCTTTAAAAAATTAGGGACCCTTTGTTTTGAAAGGATATTATTGGATAGTTCAGATATTTTTGATAAATACTATAAAGTCCTATCTCATTTTTGTGAGTTTATTTGTTGCAATTTAATTGAGCAAGAACTGAGTATGTGTCGGAAACCTTATTGCCAGGGATCCTAGGATGTTAAGCTTATACAACATGTAAATACAAGTTTTCTTCATTATCTCTCATTGAACCATGTTCAGGTTTTCTATCGCAAAAATGTCTTGCAGTGTTTGATGCTCTGCAAGGGATTCTGTAGTCCACAAAATACATTGAAAGAATAGGGAGAAGGATACTACCTCTTGATAAACATGATAGAAGTGGAATTCCTGAGTTGGTGTAAACACATCAACCCAAATCTGTTAGATATTGGACATTTCCAGGGATGTGATATTGAGAATTACCAAACAGGTTGCCCAGAGGTTACGCAAATTCTTTCAGTACTCGATTCAGAGACCCGTACCATGTCACCTGTTGTATCTTTGATTGTATTATCGTGATGTATTTGTATCGGTCTCATATATTTTGTATTTGTCAAATGTGATTGTACATGTGAATAAATACATAGAGAAAATTGTATATCTTATGTTTTGAGTGGTTTTGTTCCAGCGTACAAAAAAACTATGTGTTGAATCACAGACCAATAGGTGTTAAATTAGAGTTGCTTCTTAAGATCGATATATAGCCGCGAATAGTCTGGGGTGGATTCATTTCAAGCCGGTAAAAAATAACTGAATTGGAGATCGGCCACAGACCAGTAGAATGCTCCAAGCTTGCACCAGTGGCCATCAGTGGCGCAAATGGAACATACCCCTGAATACTTCAAGTTAATGAAGTCGACAGATCCCTGAAGCCCAAGTAGTTGCCAATGAGAGTCTACAGATTCAGACAACTGCTTTACCTCGGGCTCCGGCATACGTAGTTAACACCACCTATCAAGACAGCCATGTGAACCTATATTTCAGAATTGATTCAGCACGAAGGACCTGGCATGGCTTAGTGATGTTTTGGACCCATGAGATGCAGTTTGAAATGCTAACAAGAGCCCAAAGGGCTTCAATATACGCCCGTATATCTGGAATTACATTGGTCCAAATTTCAAGGTTGTTTAATCGCCTGGATTCCAATTGGTAGCTAGCAATCCGGAAAAAGGTCTACAATTTTGTGGTTCTGAGAATGTAAAATATATCCCATCTAAACTTGAATGATAAACTAAAATGAGCTTAAATCTTGGAAACTAGTTGACCTTGGAGCAAGAACCGAGAGCTCGCATATCCCACACTGAAATCGACAATAGTTTTACTGCAAATGGATTTCTTTCAGAAGAGAGAATTTTTCATGAAGGAAGAAGAAACTGATGAAGTAAAGCTTTGTTCTTGAGTTGATAAACAGGTATGAAGTTCATAAAGGGCCCCTCTCCCTGTTAAAGGAGTACTTACCTTATTTTTAAGTTTGATTATATTTATCAGCAATTGTATTCCAAAACTTATTATATTAAACTTATGTAGAAAGAATGCGAAATAAAAGAAATATTGAATATTTTGTCGCTCGCCGCGACGTGACTGGGCGCCGCCATTGCACCACTGTGTGACGTTTTTAGATGAGTGGAAGTGAGTGTATACTCATCTAAAACCGTCACAACGTCATGGAGATTTAAGGTTTCTCGTGTTGTTCATGCCGATAATTCCCACGGAAAGGAATCCAGTGAATTCACTGGCGTTCCCGTTGATTTTAGTAGTTCAAGTGTAATCATGAAAATGTTTACGAATTTAGAAGCATCGTCGTTCAACTCAAATCACTAGACCATTCAAGAGGACGCTCTTTTAGTTTAGCGCTCAACTTCAAATTTTGTCCAAATTCAATCGGGCGAGTCTCAGTTGAAATACTTGCGGACGAAATTCTTCAGCTGGCGGATATAACCTAAACCACTTTCCTTTTAGGAATTAACCTCATGGGATTTGCCGCGCCAGTTCTTTCCTCGAATTAAAACTCCGACCCAGAGTTAATCAAATGTCCATAGTTGAACGTCCTTGCATCAAGCGTTAGCCCTGACGTTGTCCTGAATGCTGACGTCATCAGTTACGTCATCATACAGGCAACATGGCGGCGCCCACGTCGACCTCAAAGCGCAAACTTGACTTCACAAATTATAATAAAAATAATAGATTATCGCCCTCAGTTACAGTGAAATAGTTGGTTATATTTCTTTAAGGGTATAACCTTTGTCATAGGAACCTATATAAAATAAAGTAAGTACTCCTTTAAATTAGTAAATGTATGGTTTATATTTCACAACAGTTTAACTAAATGTAGCGGTTTCAAACACGGGAGACGACTCCACAGGACAAATGCCATATACATGTAGGGGAGAGAACTCTAAATATTCCAACCTAACACATAGTCAGCTAAACTTGATTCAGCTAGAGAGTTAGAGAGAACTCTAAATATTCCAACCTAACACATATAGTCAGCTAAACTTGATTCAGTTTTGGGGGACTGTGACCTTGATCTTTGACAAATTGATGTATGGCTCCTCTTCGCCATGCCACTAAGGTAATTGATACCATTCCATACCTTGAAACTAGAGATATCGCATGGACAACAAATGGTGATGGATGAATGGACAGAACGCAACATCGCATTACATGACCTCGTCTTCGACAGGCATATGGAAATGTGACTATGATTTCTGGATTTTGGGCTCACAATAACCTTGACCTTTGACCTTGACCTAAATTTTGGTACACGACACATCGTCTTCCGTCAGTGTATCAATAAACACAAAAAAAATCATGAGTTTTATGAATTTCATGATATTAGGGGCCACAGTGCCTTGACCTACATTTTAGTACGTGATACATCATGTCCCCCTAATGTATCTACTGACACAAGGAATGTTATTTTTAATAACTTCCTGATTTTGGGGTCACAGTGACCTTTGACCTTGACTTAATTTTTGGTATGGGACACTTCATTTCCCCCTATTGAATCCACTCACCAAAAATTTGTAATTTTTTATGATTTCCTGATTTTTAGGTCACACTGACCTTTGACCGTGATTCTAGTGTCACAGTGATCTTGACTATTGACCTGGATCTAAATTTTGGTACATGACAAAATGCCTACCCGTAATTTCTCAATGGATTCAAAAAATCATGATTTTTTTACAATTTTATGATTTTGGGGTCACAGTGACCTTGACCTTTGACCTTGACCTACATTTTGATATGTGACACATGATTGTGTCCCACTAATGTATGTAATGACACAAAAAAAATGTTATTTTTAATAATAATTTCCTGGTTTTTGGGACGCAGTGACCTTTGACCTATATTTTGGTATGCAACACTTTATTTCCCCCTATTGAATGCAATCACAAAAATTAGAAATTTTTAATGATTACCTGATTTTTCAGTCACACTGACCTTTGACCTCTGACCTCGACCTACATTTGGTATGCAACACATCGTTCCTCCCTAGGGCATCCAGTCACCATAAATTAGAACTGTAGATAGAAAACTGTCAATGACCAATGATTTCCTGATTTTAGGCAACAGTGACCTTTGACCTCAGACCTCGACCTCAATTTTCATACGCAACACATCGTCTCCACCTAGCGTATCCACTCACAAAAAATTGCATCTGTGGATAGAAAACGTTCACAGATATAGACCTGTTTCCTGTTTTTTAGGTCAGTGACCTTTGACCTCTGACCTTGACCTTCATTTTGGTACGCGACACATCGTCTCCCCGTAGGGTATCCTCTCACCAAAAATTAGAACTGTAGATAGAAAACTGTCCGAGGTATAGACCGGACACGAGGGACGGACAGACGGACACACGGACAGACGGACGGAAACCGCCATCACATAATACGTCCGCTTTTGGCGGGCGTATAAAAATGAAATATCGTGTTTTTTTAATAGCTCTATCTTGTCATTTGTTAAGTATTTTCCAGGCCCTAGGTCTTGGGGTTCTTGAATAACAGCCCCTTGAATTAGTGTATTTTTGTAATTTCGAGTCGAGCAAGCTTTTTGCTCTATAAACATATGAGGCCAGTCCAAAACCAAGATAAACTTGACCCCCAAAATATTGGTCATGTCAATGAACTTCTTTTCCAAAAATCTTTTTCTTTTTCTGGACTGCCTTCATATGTTTGCAGAGATAACTAGAGCCTATAGGCTTTGAGATGTATATATTTCTAGGCAAACTGATAATATAGATTTTAGACAGAAGTAGGTTGCAAATTTTTTTTTCGAGAGACTGGGATCATGAAACTTCTCAGATACCTGCTACTCCAAATTAATCTTTGACATACATGTATTCAATCGGATTAAAACTCGAGACTTAATAACCGCTCCTCTATCGGACAAGTCGCTAATTAAGATCTGGGAAAGTCTATCTTAAATCTGTCATGCATGACAGACTGGCAACCAATCACAGTCCAACTTCAACGGGCGAATAGGTGCCCATCCGAGCAAAAAATCATCTTCGGTGATTGCTCATGGAGAGCAAGAACTTCGTCTGCCGCCTGGGTTGGACTTTTCTGCGCCTCGTTTACTACAGAAATTTTCGGATAGGCACTTATTCGCCCGTTGAACGTCCAGGTCCGTCTGACGCGGATATTCTCTAATGGAAGACGGCTGAATTATGAATGATGGACTAGACGCTTGTAATGTGACAGGTCGCCAGTCTGACATGAGCGACAGATTTAAGATACAGACCGTCTCAGATCTTAATTAGCGACATGTCCGATAGAGGAACGGTTATTAAGTCAACGGTTATTAAGTCTTGAGTTTTAATCAGATTGACATGTACTGTTTTTTTGGTCTATCAGGATCAACAGAATGTATGGGAAAAGGGGCAAACAGGGGGTTCGCATCAGTGTTTGAAAAGGGCATTTATATGAGAAAAATATATAATATTTCCGAAAGGGGGGTTCACCCGAACCCAAAAAACCCCCCTTGGCTACGGGCCTGTGCAGGGCACGAGGCACCCTTGTTTCAAATTCCTGATGCACTTTAATCATGCTATGCCAATTTCCAAAATGGATAAACAGAACTGAAAAGTGTTTCCTTGATAAATGCAAGATATTTTTTACACATTTGGTGAATGTGTATTTTTTATTTGAACAGAAAAAATGGTCTAGTTGGCTGAAATTTTGATCGCCGATGGGTATATACTTCCTTTTCCAACGTGTGAAATTGTCCATATCCAGGAAAGCTGTACCTGTAATGGCACGAATTGTTTCCACCCAAAATATCACTTTGACCCGTAGTTACCCTATTTTTTAGAGTAGTCTCAGTGGTTTCATTAAGGATTGGAGTAGAAGTTGAAATGGCCAAAGTAGGAGTTGCCCCCTTCTTCGAAACTGAGATCGCAACGCGATCGAACTGAGGGAGCGTAGCGACCGAAAGGGGGGGAGTGTGAGGGGGGCCACACCCCCTCGCGGCAGAATTTTTTTTTGAAAATGAACAATGGAATGGTGCTCTCAGAGAGCTTTTCAGCAGAAATTGTGAACTGCCACCTTCACTCTCCAGTGTACCAGTAACTGCAATAACATCTAATTTTAAAACAGTTCTTCAAAGAAAGTCTTTTCACATAAAAAGGAATAGTTTTGAGAACTCTTTGACTGATCTTAGCAATTTCAAACCCTGCTTGTTTTGTTTTTTTTTATAAATATGCAGCCCACTTTTTACTTATTTACAATTTTTTCTCAAATAAGAAAAATAAACATTTCTGCATATTTATAAAAAAAAAATAAGTGATGTTTAATATTGCTAACAACAACCAAAGAGTTCTCAAAACTATTCCTTTTTATGTGAAAAGACTTATTTGTCAGGTGCTTAAATTTCTTCATCTAAAGAGAACAAAACCACACTGAAACTGATTTCTCATTCAAGAAAATTTCACCCATTCAAGCAAAAATCCCAAGAAATTATGTACGGTTGATACTTTGTGCACAAAATGCATTTATTGCGTCGGTGGCGACAAAATACGCAGGAAAACCAGACAAAACAATGAGTTTTGGTCAGTTGGCAATATTAGCCAGTGTCTGATCCACTTTCACACAAATCCTTTCACATTTACATGACGAACACGTGTCGTCGTTGTTGTTAAATTTCGCGCAAATTGGCACTTATTCAGTGCTTCTCTGTAGACAGAATATAACAGAAAATGATTTCAAAGTAGCCTTGAAAAAGTTTATTCATGCCAGACGAATCTGTGAATTGATAATTACCTGTTATTTTTCGGGATTACCTCAAAAAAACTCCAAACTAGCTTGACGTTTCATTTTGAATGGCGCACGAAGTACAAACCTGGCGCACGAAGTACAAGCTCAGTGATTGGCCGAATGACCGAAGACGTCATTCTTTGGCGCAGTACCAACCAATCGTTATCGCGTTTCATTCATATTCGTCTATTTCGGTAACAACAACAACATGTGAACCACGTGGATGGCGGAGAACAGCTGAAAAATCTGGTGTACAATTTTCATTCGGCAGAACGAATGATGACAATTTCTTCGGACAAGGCGGTACTCGGACAGCCCAAGAAGTGTGCCGTTAGATTAGGGACCTGGTGGCCACTGGATTTGAGATTGACACACACTAAAAAATGACTGACAATATTGGAGTAGGTGTCGCAAATTTGCGAGATGCCGTCGCCTGCGACGGGCGACGGCTTCTATTGAAACCACTGAGTCTTGGAAAGTGACAACATGCAATTTGAACCACTTTTGGCAGCTCCTTCTGCTAAACATGAGTTGGAGTCATCAGCCAATCAGATGGAGTTACATGTATCATAAGCCACCATTTTACAAATCTGGTGCAGGAACCCCTCTTTCTGTTCCGTGTCCTGTGTTCACTGGCAACCCACCATAAACTATTTAGCAATGACAACTTTAATTCTTCCACGGAAATGGATAAACAGTCGGACAATCTGTATATTTACTGGCAATTTTCATGAAATTCAACAGATCACATGTGAAGGCTCCAGCATGAGAGTTGTGCATTAAATATGTTTACATGGAGTATGGCTCTTTCTGTCCATTTCTATGAACTTTAATTCAGTTTATTCTCCTGAATGAATGATGGGAAACAAATTCTGTTTGGTTGTTTTGTCTTCACAGTACCGCAAAGATACCATGAATCCCAATTCCAGCAAGTGATTTGTTTGAAATTGCTCTTCCACAACAGCTCTCAAATGTATTGTTATGCATTTATTCTTGTTCTTTGATTCACAAACTGACTAGGTGAACAGGTGACTGCTCTCCTGTGATTTCCGCCCGGCACGGCCTGGCTTTATACATTAATGTCTCCATCATTCACAAAATGGGAAAATGGGGCAATGGCTACTATCGAAGTTTCCCATCCATTGAGTCGTGTAGTTATTTAGGTTCAATGCCTCTTGGAATTGAAAACAGTTCTGTTTTCATCCATCCTGCCTCCCCAGCAGAACATAATATTCTCAACGTGATGATTAGCGCAGGGACGATGATCTTTTTCAGAGGAGTAACCATGATGATGACACAGTGACCCTGAGATGACGACACTCCTAAGATGAACGACACATGATGGATGACAGTTATCTGAGATGAATCATACCGATGATGACCGCCAATGTTAGATAGGAATGATGAGCATGATTACGATCAGAACAGTGTGTCACGTTGACCTGTCATCACCACGTAAAGCCCGGTATTTTGCCATTTCGTTTGGAAAACTTTTACTGAGTTCCACGATCAGCAGGTTTTTAAATCTCTGTGAAATAAAAGAACAATCCATTAGACTTAGTTCAGATATAAAACTTTTCCATCAACTGTTAGTACAGAAAAATTTCCAAGACTACTTTTTCTTGAGATCATAATTATGATATTACATTTTAGTAGAAAAAAGAAAATATTGAAGACGGATAAACAACCGGTAACAAGCTGAGTAGCTAGCAGGTACTCCGCCAAGTAGCCTGTTTGAGAGCGTACAGCATATACGCTTCCAATATCTCCTTAAATATAACTTGGAAAGTGGATATGTGTATGTGGAAAGAGACGTTTATCTGAAATTGTTGAGACAATTTGAGGAGGTTTGGGTAGCAGTAATGGGTAGTGTAACACTGGAATGTAAGTCTGTAGTTGTATATGGATCTGTAGACATGGTAGATGGTGAGGTTTATAAATCGATGGGTGGAATAGATCAAGATATCGTGTTCACAACACAGATGGGTACAATATGGGTGAGTGAAATCCAAGATAGTCAATGGCAGCCATCTTGGATTACACACTACCTCAATGAAAATCAATACCAATGGCCGTCTAACTGATGTGAAACACCTTCAAGTTTGAAGTCGATTGGTCGAATTGTTCTCGAGATATCGCGTTCACCAGATCCGAGACGAATGGAATCCAATACGGTCAATGCCAGCCATCTTGGATTACGTACCTCAGTGAAAATCAATACCAATGACCATCTAACTGATGTTAAGAACCTTCCCAAGTTTGAAGTCGATTGGTTGATTTGTTCTCGAGATATCGCGTTCACAAGACGAGGGATGGACAGAAGCCAATATGGTCAATGGCAGCCATCTTGGATTACGTACCTCAGTGAAAATCAATACCAATGGCCGTCTAACTGATGTGAAAAACCTTCCCGAGTTTGAAGTCGATTGGTCGATTTGTTCTCGAGATATCGCGTTCACAAGATGTGGGACGGAGTGAATCCAATATGGTCGATGGCTGCCATCTTGGATTACGTACCTCAGTGAAAATCTTGGATTACGTACCTCAGTGAAAATCAATACCAATCGCCGTCGAACTGATGCAAAGCCCCATTCTCAAGTTTGAAGTCAACTGGTCAAATTGTTCTCGAGATATTGCGTTCACAAAATGTGGGACGGACAGAATCCAATATGGTCAATGGCAGCCGTCTTGGATTACGTACCTCAGTGAAAATCAATACCAGTGGCCGTCTAACTGATGTGAAGCACCTTCTCAAGTTTGAAGTCGATTGGTCGAACTGTTGAGATATCGTTTTCACAAGATGTGAGATGGACAGAACCCAATATGGTCAATGGCAGCCATCTTGGATTACGTACCTCAGTGAAAATCAATACCAATGGCCGTCTAACTGATGTGAAGCACCTTCTCAAGTTTGAAGTCGATTGGTTGAATTGTTCTCGAGATATCGCGTTCACAAGATGTGGGACGGACAGAATCCAACAGGTCAATGGCAGCCATCTTGGATTACGTACCTCAGTGAAAATCAATACCAATGGCCGTCTGACTGATGTGAAGAACCTTCCCAAGCTTGAAGTTGATTGGTGGAATTGTTCTTGAGATATCGCGTTCACAAGATGTGGGACGGACAGAATCCAATATGGTCGATGGCAGCCATCTTGGATTACGTACCTCAGTGAAAATCAATACCAATGGCCGTCTAACTGATGTGAAGCACCTTCTCAAGTTTGAAGTCGATTGGTCGAATTGTTCTCAAGATATCGCGTTCACAAGATGTGGGACGGACGGAAGGAAGGACGGCTAGCATTTCCAAGTCCTCCCACCACTTCGTGGCGGAGGACAACAAGAGCCCAAGGGGCTTTAATATACGCCCGTACATCTGAAATTACACTGGTCCAAATTTCAAGGTTGTTTAATTGCCTTAGTCCCAATTGGTAGATAGCAATCCAGAGAAAGGTCTAAGATTTTGTGCTCACGAGAGCGTAACATTTATGACACCTTATACTGAATGATAAACTCAAAGGTGCTTAACTCTTGGTAACTACCGTGAAACAAGAGGCGAGAGCTCACATAAAGTATTAATTTTCCTTAAAATAGATTCCCTTGGTGAGAAAAATTTTCATGAAGGAAGAAAAATGTGTAAAAGTGAAGAACCTTGTTCTTGAGTTAATACAAAAATATGAAGTTCAGAAAGGTAGCTGTTTCATACATGTATCAAACAGGGGAAACGAACTCCACAGGACAAATGTTATATACATGTAGGGGAGACAACTCTGAATAGTCCAACATAACCGGGCCTGGTCATGAGGAAAATTTGGAGGAGTGACGAAACAGTCTCCTGGATCCCTTGGGGCGAGCAAATCGCTCACCTCAAAATAGCTCGCCTAAAGGCAGTTGGGAGAGCAAATGAATTTTCACCAAATAAATGAACAAATGCTGTTGTTTTGTGTAATTGTTTGTTATATCCAATGTTGGATACCGCAGGTCCCCAGTTTAAGAAAGTCTTCAGTTCGACCTTGCCTCCCTTAGCTTTGACATGTTCATTCCTCCTGTGGTGGTTGTGTTGGTCCAATATATAAGTCAGTCAATCAATAATGCTCTTCTATAAAACATTTCAAAATTCAAATGGTTTTGAGTCAGTGACCGTAAGAAATTTATAAGATCTTTGAACATTGAAGGGGGCCTGATATCTCAAAGGAAGTTCAAAGTGGAAATGTAGAAATTGGCTTGGTGTGATGAAGATGGTTTTAAGCAGATTGTCGACTATTCCTGCATCGATTCTGTCACACTTTCCTCTATGGACTGACAATCACATGCTAAATGACACAAGTCACAGCTTCACCAGTTAGCTGTGGCTTGCGAGGAAATGCTTGTAGGTATGATGTAACTCGTCAACTCACCTTCAAGCCATCTATTTTCCCTTTCACGTGTTCATTTTTCGCTAGGGCTTTTTCCAGACAATCTTTGGTGTATAGATTTGGATTTTTGCCTTGGTCGATATATCTGTGGAAAATAGGAGTACAAAATGGCTCATCGCTGGCAAGATTGAATTCAGGTAGTAGATACTAAATATATATGTTATGCTGGCAGCTTAATATGCAGAGAGTATGGGGTCTGGGGCAAACTTTTAGCCTGTATCAGGGAGATGCCCTATTCCGTAATAACACACCCTAAAATCTGAAAATTCTACAGGAGTGAGACACCCTGTTTCAAAATCTTTATTAGGTTTCAAATACAATGTTTTGAAGTTATAAAGCTGTACACATCCCCGTTTGGCATGTTTGGAGAACAGACAGAGCATAGAGGATGTTACTAGAGCTACGATGACCCTCTGCTTTGGCGAGTCTTGTAAATCAATGGACACTACATACTCTGTGTCAATTTGTCACAAGCCTCTATTTATATAAGAACATGGACTAGCAGTCCATTTTGATTTACTGAGACTTACTCAAACACTTCCAAAGGCACATGTATATCCTGGACCTGTGTCTTCAACTTGTCAATTTCCTGCATGTCTGTTATCATCTTTTGTCTGAAAACACCATGAAAAAAAAGAATAGAACATGTAATTCCATGAAAATCAGGGTTTTAAAGCAAAGCAGAGGAATACCTATGCGGCTAAGAAGATTTATTGTATTATTAGTGTTACGGAATAGTGTACAATTCAAAAGCAAAGTCAATATGAATAAACTAACAGATTTAAATGCCTCATGTCAACTGGAGTTTGCTTGAAATCTATTCTTATGGTCTTTAGTTGTTAAAATTAGCAGAGGCCTTGTGAAAGAAAGCAATTCCTATGCCCTGAATTTCATTCTGAGACAACTGTTCGCCCCGATGCACTGACGGGTGCATTGATGCAGGACTCTGATTAAGTTTGTCGTTCATTTTCCTCATCTGCCTGTGCCTACCATCTTCACAAGTCAAGGTAAATCCTAAATCCTCGCAGAAGGTTTGCCTGGACATTTTTGGTGATTCGACTGAATTCTTGAGTCAATGCCTCTATTATACAATCTTGTACATTTCATCCCCCGTACTTGTTTTGAATTAACATGGCCTGCAGTTTTTGCTTTGACTTCCGATGTCCATTTCATCCTTACATCAAAGTACAGATGAAATTTAAACCTGTCACATCTCATACCTCACAGCGGATTGGCCTAATCAGCTAGCTTAGCGTGTTCACTGATTGGTTTGATTTAGTGGAAACCCTTTGAGTTATTTATATCCAGAACTCGTATTGGTAGCTAACCAGCCAGTGTATCGATCCTAACAGATCGATCGATACACTGGCTCGCGAGGATAGTGCCTACAGCATTGGACATATTTTGGGGGATCTATGAAAACATCCTTTATATAAGGGTGGAAAATGGTCAAGATTGGCTTTTTGTAGGGATGACCAAAGCACTCCTCTGGCCAACATCCGCTGAGGAAAAAATGGATTTGTCTTTTATATTTCTTTCAAATTTTTTTAAACCAAAAATGGTGACTACTTGATTAAATTGTCTCTGTGTGTATTTTTTGTACTTTATTTTAATGTTTTATGTTACACGTACAGGGGTCGAAATAACACCTGTCTACTTGTCTCTGACAAGTGAACTTTGTGAGAGACAAGTAGAAAAATAATCTACTTGTCCCAGGTGACAAGTAGAAAAAGTATTTCAAGATACGTTTTTTTTGGATGATTTCTTCGAAAACCATGAAAACTCCACTTCAGTGCAACATTTTATTGGTCGATATTTTAGTGTTCAAGTTGAATTCTGAGAAGACAAGTAAAAAATGTGTTCATCTGTCACCGGAGACAAATAAATTTTTTCTAACATTTCGACCCCTGCACGTATGTCAATTATTAGCATTAATATGTCTCGGTAATTACTACGCTACTGCAACTATCATTATAAAAATGTTTGTTATAATGTGGGTCAGTTGATAATCAACTCTTCAATATAACCTTGTGAAGGTTTTTGCCTGTTTCTGTGACTTTTCTCAGACCACTACAGGTCATTGGCCCTTAATCATCAATATTAATATATGCTTGCCTAGTATCTCGGCTACAATTTGACTTCAAAACTTACATGAGATGCTTAGTACCTTGCAGATGGGCACTGTCTGTTGTTGTTGTTTTTGTTATTATTTTCCACTAAGTCGTGGCCATTTATAGATGTCATCAAGACATCTACAATACGTTGTTATCTCCCTTTCAAATTGGCAAAGACATTCGAAATTCACATTGAAGTTGCTTAGTACCTTGCACATGTGCATTGTCCATTTCTTTTCAGAGTTATGGCCCCTACTCTTTAACATCAGTATTATATAGGCTTGTCTGGACCTTCTGTCAACTATTGTTTGATTGACAACTTTGAATCTATGTGGAAGATGCTTAGTACCTTGCAGATGTGCACTTTGTTTTGTTTGTTTGTTTGGTTTTTTTTGGTTTTTTCTGTTTATGTTTTCTTTTTTTGCCCATGGATTTCAATGATTTTATCCGGTGATATGGTCCTTTATCCTCAAGTTTAATTTATACTTCTTCGTTTCATCTTGGTTACTATTTCATTGATACCTTGGAACTTAAAGGGAAGATGTTTCATACCTTGCAGATGTGCATTGTCATGGATTTTATTACAGGTTTCAATGAATTTCCCGCGAGTTTTGGTCGTTGATCTTCAACTGTGAACATCAATAGATGCTTGTCCAGACAAGTCCACTATTATTTGATTAACAACTTAAGTGGAAGATGCTTAGTAATTTGCAGATGTGCACCGTTTGTTTTTGTTTTCTTTTTTGTGCCCATTTTGATGATATTTTCCAGAGTTATTGCCCTTTATCCTCGACATCAATATGCTATATAGCATACATATATGTACATTGTTGTCCAGACTGTAATTTTCAACTCTTGCAGTAAGGCAAATATTTTCTTATGGTTTCTAATATAAGCAATGGCTTTTATGACCAGTAACTGGACTCTTAGTTTTGGATGCTCGAGACGGCATCTTGCAATACATTACCAGTCTCAATATTTCAACAGAGTGGCATTTGTCATTTTCAAGGGAAGAGTGGCATAATTCTACTGGGTAGCAAGGGTCAATCTAATGCAAAACAAGGCTTTGACTAAGATTAGAAAGGTGCTCAAGAGGAGTCTGTCTCTTACTTTGTCACAATTTGTACATCAGATAAGAATTATTTGTTTTTTTCAAAATATATGTCCTGTTACTGTTGCACAATAATTCGGGGGCTCCCAATAAGCCAGACCGGGGTTAGCGAAACTGTCATTATGCTGCTCCCTGTCAGTGTGAGTCAATTTGAATATGAACCTTGATCCCTTGACCTTGATCTCGGGTTGTGTCATGTGGTGTTTGTGGCCTCGTTATTGATATTTTATGTTTTACCGTGAACAAACCTCGTGCCATTACAATTTCTGTCATGCTGATTTTACCAGACACAAAGTTTGACAGCAGATATTCTTGGCCTATCCACAATTAGGCCCACCAGTGATGCCACTTGGATGAAAACATACCAAATACGACAACCTGCCTTCAAGCCCCCCCCCCCCCACCCCCAAAAAAAATAAGTTGAGTGGACACACAGGGAATTCGTATCAATTGGATTGCATATACATACCCATCTCACACCACATATAAATCAAGGGACGTAAACTTGAAATGCACTTTTCCGCCAGAAATTACCGGATTTCAGAGGCTCGATTGAGAACAAATAAACGCAATTTATCATACCTGGCGGTGTTCAGGTTTTCTGTTACACTTCATAGCACAAATCCCGGCTCGTATATGGCGCTGCGGTGCATAGTTTTTGTAAAATCCTTTCTCAAATCAGCGGTTAAATTCCCCCGCTTCAAGCATCTTCACGGACGTTGAATGAATGCCGTAGCCGCGAACCCGAAATCCTAACAATTACATCACGCACAACGAACAACGCTGATCGGCTATCTTGGATTGACGGACACGTTTCACAGTTTTGAATTCCGCGCACTGTCCACTGCAATAGTGCAGAGACTCTATAATAATAATAAAAACTTTATTATAGAGTCTCTGAATAGTGTAAACAGTCAATCAGAGTTGTTCGTGATGCGTGACGTAATTGTTATGATCTCGGGTTCGAGGCTACGGCAGTCCCTCTTGCATATGGCTCCAATTTCAACGTCCGTGAAGATGCTCGAAGCGGGGGAATTTAACCGCTGATTTGAGAAAGGATTTTACAAAAACTATGCACCGCAGCGCCATATACGAGCCGGGATTTGTGCTATGAAGTGTAACAGAAAACCTGAACACCGCCAGGTATGAATAAATTGCGTTTATTTGTTCTCAATCGAGCCTCTGAAATCCGGTAATTTCTGGCGGAAAAGTGCATTTCAAGTTTACGTCCCTTGATTTATATGTGGTGTGAGATGGGTATGTATATGCAATCCAATCTGCCAATTGATACGAATTCCCTGTGAGTGGACACAATGCCAAATATAGTGTCACGGTCAGGTTACCACCTCAAATTTCACAGTATAAAACCTTTCAGAGTATGTCCAGCTCTGCACTTATATGTACTCCCAATGGTGTGCTACTTAATTCAACGAGCCGTAATAAAATAATTTTATCCCAACTGTTGTTGTTGTTGTTCCCAACAGGTATTGAAGGAACGGAAACTGGACCGTCGTCAATACAATTGTAGAATATAACTGACGTTGTTTTCATTGGCAAAAATATGGCTATTAAATCAACAATCGATCAAACATTCAGGCTTACAATTTTTGATTAAGAACATTCTGTCCCTGTGGTTTGAAATCACTAGCAATAATACCCATTTGACGAGTATTTTCGATGAAAAGTTCTAAATTCGATTCGAGAGCCTCGAATTTATCCGCCATCTTGGAAATGATAGGGTGCCGTGAAAATGCAAGAATGCTGAAGCGGATGCGGAATTAACAGGTCATTAATTCGTCAAGTCTGACATCCACGGATCTGCCAGCCCTGAAACCATGCTTTATTACAGCTTTTCGAGTGAATACGCGAGTCTCATTTTGGTTTAGTTTGCCTCCGTTCTGAAGATTATCCGAGATTTATTTGAAGAGGGTCGCTTTTTTTCGAATTATTTAAATTTTAAATCATAAATCATTTCCAGGACGAAATAATATTTAAGAAAAACGAGGCACGCTAATTTTGTTTGAAGCACGTATATTGTACAAATTTAAAATTTGAAATCCAAAAGTTATTAACGAGGACATTTGAAGGCTACATTTTACCAACCGCTCAACTAATTCGGTTGTAGAAGAATAAAGTTGTCACTAAATTCGAATTCTCTGAATGAATAGCTTTCAGAGAACATATCACTCGTTTTTGTGATTTCGTTTATTGCGATTTAATTGAGCAAAATCTGAAAAGGTGTCGAAATTTTATCGCTAGGAAACCTTAAGCCATCAGCACCTAATTTACTATGTCTAAGTCCAAACAAAAGCTAATAAATTACTTGAAACCGAGTTGTATCAACTCAAGTCATCTGGTCTGACATGAAGTGGCCAATTACATTTTCTTTTACATCTGGTTAATGATGGCAAGAAATTTCGGAACTGTAATATATTCGCTGGAAGATGGACACACTTCGTTAATTCGTTCGCCCAATATCCGGGTTTGTCTGGGGGTTAACGTGGAGAAGACGAACGACTCGCTGATATCCATATGAAATCCGGTGATTACCAGTATATGCTACAATCTCGGGTTATGCATACTTGCGAACAGAACTCAAATTCGAAATCGTACCCCCCAATTCCCACAATCGATAAACAGCGAGAACCATTGTGTACAAAAAGACGATTGTCGGTATTTTGGTGAGCATCTTATATCTCCATTATACGCCTAACCTAGTCTCGTGGAAAAAAAAATACCATAAAACACTAACACCCATCGTGCTGACTCCGCGGGTGTTCGATCACCCTGGGAAGTGATCGATATTTAGCTGTTGATTTGTCAGGGAATGTCATTTGAAAGCAGTAAATCAGCGTAAACGGATTATATTAGATGATATTAAGCTCATATCAATCAAATGACATGTCAGACTTCAATTTGTAAAATTGAACAATCTGATGCCATGCCCCTCCCTTAAAGGAAAGAATGTCCGGTTCCAATCTTTTAACACAGCAGCTAACACATTTCTTTCCCTGATTTGGAACTCGGCTAATACCGGTACATATTGTGAAACAGAAACATATGAAGAGGGACATTATTTCCTGGCACATTCTTTCCTTTCACACTGGTGAACATGAAACGAAATGCTCGACGCTGAAACCAGAAGATGAAACAGCTGCAACATATTAAACTGAAATTGCCAGATCTCATTATAACATTACAGTTTGAAGTACCGTACCTTAAGTTGCAGACCGTATATTCATATGCTGCGAGCCTTAGTTGTTAAAATTCGGCCGTGGGACATAATTATGTATATACATTTATGGTAAGTTTCATCATGCTTTCTTTGAAACAATATGGAACAAAAAAAGTGAAAAGCTGAATATCGAAAAATCGTTCCCTGAGAACGATCAACAGACATAACATTTCTGTCGGATTTTTATCGATTCTAATTATGGTCAAAAATTCCCACCATCAACCTCCACAATCGGTCCATGTGAACCTTTTCATTTACACCCATTACCTGTCTCTCCTACAGTATGAGAATCCGTGTGACTTTAAGGACGATAGGTGATCATGACCACCAACAGCTGAGTTAATTAATGACGTCTCTATCCACCTGAGACACTGATCACGACGACTATTGATTTATCGACGCCTATATCTCGGCGGGTGATCGATCAGCGCTAATCAGAAAAGCAAGAGATCGATGTTGATCCACTCCGGGAATTCATCTGAAAACGGTTAAAGCACAGAAAGAAAGCTTTAATCCAATGACATCTCCTCCTTCAACTGTTTTACAGAACAATGAAGGAATTATGGGACGACTAATCGAGTGTCACACTCTTAAGTTAGGGTACACGTGCCCCACCCCGTATCACCTGTATGGCATCCATGTTGTGATAGCATAGTCACATGGTCTATCCCTAAAATGTAATGCCTGAAGACGTCAACCCCCTAAAAGGAGAGGTAAAAAAAGAGGGGTTAAAAAGGAGGGGTTAAACATGTTGAATATTTGTAAAATTGTCAGGAACTAAAATCAAAACAATGCCGGTTTTATAATGCGGGCCATTCTAACTTATTACATTGCTAAATACATGAAATCCGTATTGTTTAGGGGTACCAGTATATAAATACACTATCCTAGAGATGGATATGTGGATGTCATAAGGTCTAAGAGTCTAGTACAAGTCGGAGTGAATGAGTTCAACTCCCGGAATAGCTCAGTTTCTCTACAGTCAGCCGTGCCCATTCAAGTTAGAAGTCGCAAGAATATATTATCTCAAACAACTTACTCAGTCGTGTCAGTGCGAATGTCTCTGAATCACTATATAAAGCCGCGTCAATTAATCAATTTGGAACAATCTCTCAGAACACGTTATTATAGATGTACCAGCTATCTGTCAGAGGACCATTTAATTTCGACTGCAATTTTAAGAGATCCAAAGGTAAGTAATTGTACTATATATATCTTGAACCATTTTAGTTCAGAAATTATAGACCAAAATCATCATTTTACATTTAAAGCAATTAACCTTAAAACAAAAAGAGTTTTTGAGAATAAGAGAAATATTATGATTACACTCAATTATTATTACCAATGGGAAGAGATTTTAATTGCTTTAATTAATGTTGATTGGCAAGCATTGTTATAATCAACAGGTGTTTTAGGAATATTAGGGATTAAGGAAATGCGTTGAGGCAAGAGTGATCACGGCATATAAGTGACGCCACGAATACGTGTGCTCATCTTTGAAACTTGAGTATAACATGACGTGTTAACGCGGAGCGAGTGATGTCACAGCTTGTTATAAAACTGTAACACTTGAACAAATTTTCATAAACAGTTGTATTACTAGGTATAACAGCATTGGTATTTCCACATTTGTTAGTCCCGTGTATATCGGTATATATGTTTGATTTGGGATTAATATGCAATCCCCGATTTGATTTTAGCTGTTCATATTCTTGGAACTTATCATCAGCGCAGTAATATTTCGGCATCATAGTGATCTTCGTGAAAACTGATCAACGTACATTTCGGCATCTTATTTTCGTCTCTTATTTTACACATCTAAGTACCGCTAAAAAGTATCAGTTAATTATTTTATTTCTTCAGCATGCATGTTCCATAACTTAACATATATATTTTGCCAATCTTTTTCAGAAAACAAAAATGCTTAAGTGGAGATACCAGCCTGAGGAACCGACCGATGAGAGGATGTCCAACAGTGGACGATTGACAAGGAATGGTAAGAATTCATCTTTAATTAATCGTGCAATGTGAAACTATGATATGAAACAATTCAGAGTAGACATCGTAGCTATCGTTCCGCCTTCGTTAACACGCCCAAGAGAATGTAATTCATATCTATACGAATTATGAAGTTAATTTTATTGATAACTATGTCATATTAAGTGATGTGATTGTAGTTTTAGTATTATTTCAAGCTGTATATTTTTCAATTGCCACAGGTCGCCGACGAAAGGTAATCGGTAGAGAGAGCCTTCGAAACAAGGTGAAACTACTCGAGCAGACGATAACTGCGCAGAAGACATCCATTGAAACTTTGCTGTCCGAGAAGGGCGAGTCCATTGGGTATGTTTGTCACCTTTTTGGTATTAAACTATTAATTAGTAATAACCAATTAAGAAGATACATGTATTTCTTTTCTATCAAACTAACTTGTATTAATGTTTAATTCGATACTATTTAATTCATTTGGTTAAGAATCAAGATGAGATTTGACTATCAGAATTACAATTCAAACAATATTGCGGTGAAAACTTATCTTCTGAATTTTATTTTCTCCTTCGTATAGACAAATGGAAAAGGTAATGGAGGAATTCATTCGCTTGGACAAGGAAATCAGCAGGACAGAGAACCAGTTGACCTACGAGAAAATCGTGAATGAAGATCTACGAGGAGAGATAGAATACTGGAAAACGGAATGCTCGAACTACAAACTTGGCTGTGAGATTCTTCAAGGCGAAATCCAACGCGCTTCACGTACCGGCATTGTTAGGAACAATATCTTGAAGGAAGCAGACGACATTGATATTGGTGGAAAACCAAAGGAACAAAACAGCGACCAAGACCCAGCAGACGAGAGCTATCAGAATTGGATGAACGAAAGTCGTTTGGAAGAAAAGGACACTACCATCATGAATGTGGCGTTTATAAAGGGTGCTAATGCTACCAAACCAAGTCCAGACTGTCCGGCTGAAATATTCCTAGCTAGTGATTTTCGGAGAGATGTTCAGTCCCGCGCCACACAATGTCCAGAAACGACTGTTCACCAACGAACCAGGTGTCTTAGGCGGTTTATCAGATATGTGAAGAGAAATAAGAAAGTCGCTTCATCATAGTGCCTTAGAAATATAATCAGAGTGCTTGTACTTAACTTTGTGCTAAAATTGTGCTGCAATGTATATAAATATATGACATACGTCGTTGGGACGTCACCTGTATAGTTTCGAGAAGCAAATAAATATATCTATACACGATTTCAGACTCCACGTGCTATTATCGGTAAATTGAATTTCATATATTGTGTTACAAACGGTCTATTTTGTTAATAAGGCATCGATAAGCACTATCCTGCTTGTTTTCTATTATCCATTACTATATAGGCCAATACTTTGGAACGGATCATCGCCAATCTGAGAGACATTATATATATGGGAGATGTGTTTCTTGGAATAATCTGAACAGAATTGTACATATTATATCATATAGTTATGTTACACCAATAAATGAATTAATATGTATTTACATATACCTGTCTTCTCATTTATATATATACGCATTGTATTTATCGTTGATGCAAATATGCTACGAGGTTTGAGTTTTGATGCGTTTTAATTTAATCGCTGCCCAAACTACCATTGGTGTCGGGCTGGAACCGACCTTTGGCATGTTTGGTGTCAAAGCAAACAACACAATCACCGGATGCTAATTCAAAACAACCCCGGGGATGCAATAGAGACAACGACCCGATAACACATTAGAATCACCAAAACGTCCAGGTAAATCGATGTAGGCCTACCTGGATCTGTGAAGATGTGTATTTACCCGAATGCAAAGCGTGGGGTTGGTCTATCATCCTCGCGAGCCAGTGTATCGATCGATCTATTGTGATCGATACACTGGCTTGGTTAGTTACCCATACGAGTTCTGGATATTGGAGATTTCAATGCCCGTACGGGTGACCTGAATGATTTTATAGAGATTGATGAATTCCTTTTGAGGCAATGTGACATACCCGACTGTGACATTCAGTTTATAAATCGAGAGATAATACTAGCAGATATGAATGTCCCACTCAAGCGGGTGTCCGAGGACCATGGACGGCCAAATAGTTATGGTAAAAAGCTTATAGATTTTTGTAAGAGAAATGGATTGTATATATTAAATGGTAGGATGGGTATTGACAGAGGTATTGGAAAGAGAACCAGTAAAAATGCTAGTGTTGTAGACTATGCCATTGGTTCTACTGAATTTCTATTCTGTGTTGAAGGATTCGAAGTTCTTGAGTTCAGTAATTTATTTTCTGATGTACATTGTGCGCTAAGTCTAGAAATTACCAGATGTTTGTGTGATGAGCAAGAACAATTAGAGACTGATTCTCTAAATGATGTTGATGATATTAAGTATTGGGGACCTGAAGGTACTTCATTATATGCTAGTAATGTAACCCCAGAATGTATTGATGATATTATGATAACCCTTGATTCTCTAGAAAATAGTAATAATCTAAATGATGAAATAGACAAAGTATGTAATGATATTTGTAATATTTTCAAATGTGCATCCTTGAAAAGTTTTGGTCGGGTTGGACCACGACATCGAACTGTAGTGAATAAAATTAGACGCCCATGGTTTGGAAAGGAATGTGTTGATAAACGAAATAATTATTATGCGGCTAAATACAGGTTTAAGAAGGTACCCACTGAGAAAAATAAAAATGAACTTAATCTGAGAAGTAAAGAGTATAAAAAGATATTAAGGTGCTGTGAGGCAAAACACAAATATAAAAATCATTCAAAAATACAAACAATGAGAAAAGGTAGCCCCAAAAAATATTGGAAAATGCTTAGAGACCATGATAAAATAGAAAAAAGTATTGTGCCATTGGGAAGTTTTTTTAATTACTTTAAAACATTAAATGACACAACTGTAGATGATTTACCTGTGCCAGATGATAACACAGAATCTGATGAAGATTTAGACACCAATGAAATTTTAAATAAGCCTTTTACAGAAACTGAAATAAGGAGAGCTGTACAGGTGCTCAAATGTGGTAAAGCCAGTGGAATTGATAAAATATTAAATGAGCATATTAAGAGTACAATAGATCTTATGCTCCCGGTTTATATGAAACTATTCAATTTAATTCTTGATCATGGAGTTATCCCCCATGCTTGGCTAACTGGTATAATAAAACCTGTTTATAAGGGAAAGGGAGATAAGTCTAAACCTGATAATTATAGACCTATAACTCTGCTTAGTTGTTTAGGAAAGCTCTTTACTTCTGCCATTAACTCCAGATTACAAGAATATGCAGAAAGTATAGAATTAGTAAACGAAAACCAAACCGGATTCAGAAGTGGATACTCTACCTTAGATAATATGTTTGTTTTAAAAAGCCTTATAGATCTATTCAGTTCAACTGGCAAAAAATTATATTGCACTTTTATAGATTTCCAGAAGGCTTTTGATACTGTCTGGAGACCTGGGCTATGGAAAAAGCTGATTGACAGTGGTATTACTGGTAAAGTTTTTAAGGTTATACAGAACATGTATAGTGGTATTAAATCTTGTATAACTGATTCTAATGGCAAATTATCTGAATTCTTCACCAGTAATATTGGCGTCCGTCAAGGGGAGAATTTGTCACCATTTCTCTTCTCAATTTACCTAAATGACCTGGAGGATGCTCTAACAAATGCTGGTGCACAGGGCATTATATTAAGTGCTAGAAATGCATACGTATATTTGAGATTATTCATTTTGCTTTATGCTGATGATACAGTTTTATTGGCTGAATCTCCTAAAGAGATGAAAAATATGCTGCATAATTTCTCAATTTATTGTAAAAACTGGAGGCTGAGGGTAAATCTATCGAAAACCAAAATAGTGGTATTTGGTAAGGGAAGAAGATCAAAAGCAAAATTCTATCTTGATGGTAATCTTCTTGAAATATCTGACGTGTATACTTATTTAGGTATACCATTTAGGAAAAATGGAAAATTCTTATCTGCTCGTAAACACCTTGTTTCACAAGCTACTAAAGCAATGTTTGGTGTGTTGAAAAAAGTCAGAAATATGGATTTACCAATTGACTGTCAAGTTAAATTATTTGATGAAATGGTTAAGCCAGTCTTGTTATACGCTAGCGAAATATGGGGTTATGAGAAAATTGATGATATTGAAAAGGTGCATTTGTTCTTCTGTAAAAAAATACTTAGAATAAAGAGGAGTACCCCTAGTGTTATTGTTTACGGGGAACTTGGTAGGGCCCCTTTGGCAATTGATGTTTGTGTACGTATGATAACATTGTGGACAAAAATCGTCTCTGGAAAAACTGAAAAACTCTCCAGTTTAGTTTATCACATTCTGAGGTATAATATTCCAGGAAAATCGCCATGGTTAAATAAGATAGAATTGATATTAAATGATTGTGGCTTAACATATATTTGGGCTTCCCAGCAGTTTAGTAGTGTAAAGTGGCTTGTTTCAATCGTAAGACAAAATTTAACTGATCAGTATTTTCAACATTGGCATGAAGAAATAAATAAATTGTCTAAAACAGAGTTTTACAAAATATTTAAACAACAAATTTCTTTAGAAAATTACCTCACTGTATTGCCTCCTGGACTGAGACATAGCATGACTAAATTTCGAACATCCAATCATAGGCTACCGATTGAAACAGGTCGCTGGACTGGTGTCCCTCGTCAGAATAGAGTATGTTTATTATGTGAGAGTGGAGATATTGGAGATGAATCTCATATTTTATTTTACTGTACTCGACTTGAAGAACTCAGAAATAGATATATACCATCATATTATTATAAATATCCCAATGAGTTTAAGACAAAGGATTTGTTCAATAACCCTTCGAAAAATGTATTGATAAATTTAAGTAGGTTTATTCAAAGGGCTATGACTTTGGTCAGCGTTCAAGCCCAAGAGTGATTTTGATGAACCATTTGACTAGATAGTAACGACAAGTACTACAAGCTGAATCTATACATAAATTATCATTTGTATATTGTCTCATGTACTAGAATGTACCTGACATCCTGTCCACCACTGTATTATTTTATTTTCACCCCTAATACCAGTGAATCTGGTCTGGGAGTAATAAAGTATTCGATATTCGGATATAAATAGATGAAGGGGTTTCCCCCGAATCAACCCAATCAGTGAACGCGCTAAGCTGGTTGATTATGCCAATCCGCTGCGAGGTATGGGATGTGACAGGTTTCAATTTCATCGCGGGACAAACTGCTTTGATGTCACGCGGAAATCGACATCGGAAGTCAAAGCAAAAACCGCAAGCTGGGGATACCGACATGCTAATTCGAAACAAGCGCGGGGGATGAAATGCACGAGATTTTATAATAGAGGCATCGACTCAAGAACTCGTTCGAATCACCAAAAATGTCCAGGTAAACCCTCTGCGAGGATTTAGGATTTACCTGGACTTGTGAAGATGTTGGTCTATATGCAATCGTCCATCAGTTGGAGCTTTTTCAGCAGCGCTTTAATTTCGGGAATAGCATAAATTGTATAAATTTGTAGGTCATTTTATTTCAACATATACATGTTGTTTTTAAATGATAAAATATACAT
>JAVTVY010004022.1:0-39271 GCA_036873755.1 Hanleya hanleyi | reverse complement strand
TTCATGAAGGAAGAAGAAAGTGATGAAGTAAACCTTTGTTCTGGAGTTGATAAACAGGTATGAAGTTCATAAAAGACCCCTCTCCACGTTAAACTAGTAAATGTATGGTTTCTATTTCACAACAGTTTAATTAATGTAGCTGTTTCAAACATGGGAGGCAACTCCACAGGACAAATGCCATATACATGTAGGGGAGAGAACTCTGAATATTCCAACCTAACACATATAGTCAGCTAAACTTGATTCAATTCTGGGGGACTGTGACCTTGACATTTCACAAATTAATGTATGTCTCCTCTTCGCCATGCGAGTAAGGTATCTGATACCATTCCATACCTTGAAACTAGAGATATCGCATGGATGAATGGACAGAACGCAACATCGCATTACATGACCTCGTCTTCGACAGGCATATGAAAATGTGACTTAATGATTTCCTGATTTTGGCGTCACAGTGACCTTGACCTTTGACCTTGACCTAAACTTTGGTGCATGACACATCGTCTTCCGTTAATGTATCAATGGACACAAAAAAAATCACAATTTTTATGAATTTCGTGATTTTGGGGGTCACTGTGACCTTGATATTCGGCCTTGACCTATATTTTGGTACGTGACACATCATGTCCCCGTAATGTATCTACTGACACAAAAAAAATACTTTTCAAAGATTTCTTGATTCTGGAGTCCGTGACCTTGACCTAAATTTTGGTACATGACAAACCATCTCCCCGTAATTTCTCAATGGACACAAAAAATCGAGATTTTTAACAATTTCACGATTTTGAGGTCACAGTGACCTTGACATTTGACCTTGACCTACATTTTAATATGTGACACATTTGAGTCCCCCTAATGTATCTACTGACACAAAAAAATGTTATTTTTAATAATTTCCTGATTTTTGGGTCACAATGACCTTTGACCTTCGACCTTGACCTATATTTTGATATGCAACACTTCATTTCCCCCTACTGAATCCACTCACAAAAAATCAGAAATTTATGATTTCCTGATTTTTCATTCACACTGACCTTTGACCTCTGACCTCGACCTACATTTGGCATGCAACACATCGTTTCCCCCTAGGGCATCCACTCGCCAAAAATTAGAACTGTAGATGGAAAACTGTCAATGATCAATGATTTTCTGATTTTTAGGCAACAGTGACCTTTGACCTCTGACCTCGACCTGAATTTCGGTACGCGACACATCGTCTCCACCTGATGTATCCATTCACAAAAAATTGCAACTGTGGATAGAAAACATCCAGAGATATAGACCGGACACGAACACTTCACTGATTTCCTGTTTTTCAGGCCAGTGACCTGGTACATGTGAGAATAAAGTACCTGGGTGTCTTTCAGTGACCGCTATATAAATCCACTCACAGTAGTACATCGCATACACCGCTTGGAAGCTCACATGGTTTGACTATCACAGCACTTTAAGGATGGTAGTTCGTCCAAATTGTAGAATTGTATAAATGTACTTTCAGGATAGTAGTTCGTCCAATTGTAGAATTGTATAATGAATGTTCACTTCACAGCACGATAGTTGAGCTATAAAATGTTGAGCGGTTCCTAATTGATTGTATATTAATATGTACTCCGTAAGGAGGTGCCGCTCTCAAAGGGGGAAACTACGAACCGAACTTGAACTATGGCTGCCGAGGCCCCTGATTCACTAAGCTTGTGACTGCAAAGTGCAATAACACAACAAATATTTGTCCAATTGACATCAAACTTGGAATGTGGGTTGCTATGTGTGAGAGAATGGCTGGCATTGTTTATCAGCATCCTGCGTAATCCAATATGTGAGCGTGTTGTGGGCGAGTGGTTAAGGTGTTTGACTCTGATCCGGAGTGCTACAGCCGGCGTGGGTTCGCGCCTCGCCAGTGACCGCTTACATATATACTCGCCTATTCACAAGGCGCTGGGCTGATTCGGTGTCCAGGGTAAAATGGACTGATGGTGGAACTAGTTGCTACGCTAGACCGTCGCCAGCGGAGGCACTTGGGGAATAAAGTGCCTGGGTGTCTTTCAGTGACCGCTATATAAATCCACTCACAGTAGTACATCGCATACACCGCTAGGAAGCTCACATGGTTAGACTATCACAGCACTTTCAGGATGGTAGTTCGCCCAAATTATAGAATTGTATAAATGTACTTTCAGAATAGTCGTAATTCGTCCAATTGTAGAATTGTATATTAAATGTTCACTTCACAGCACGATGGTTGAGCTATAAAATGTTGAGTGGTTCCTAATTGATTGTATATTAATTTGTACTCCGTAAGGGGGAAATTACGAACCGAACTTGAACTATGGCCGCCATTGCCTTGACCCGTATATGCTACATTATCTTGTGACTGCAATAACTCAACAAGAGGCCAAAGGGCTTTAATATACGCCCGTATATCTGGAATTACATTGATCCAAATTTCAAGGTTGTTTAATCGCCTTGATTCCAATTGGTAGCTAGCAATCCAGAAAAAGGTCTACAATTTTGTGCTTCTGAGAATGTAACATATCACATCTAAAATTGAATGATAAACTAAAATGAGCTTAACTCTTGGAAACTAGGTGACCTTGGAGCAAGAACCGAGAGCTCACATATCCCACAATGAAATCGACAATAGTCAAACACAAGAAAATAGTACTTTTCCTGCAAATGGATTTCTTTCAGACGAGAGAATTTTTCATGAAGGAAGAAGAAAGTGATGAAGTAAACCTTTGTTCTTGAGTTGATAAACGGGTATGAAGTTCATAAAGGACCCCTCTCCACGTTAAACTAGTAAATGTATGGTTTCTATTTCACAACAGTTTAACTAAATGTAGCTGTTTCAAACATGGGAGACAACTCCACAGGACAAATGCCATATACATGTAGGGGAGAGAACTCTGAATATTCCAACCTAACACATATAGTCAGCTAAACTTGATTCAATTCTGGGGGACTGTGACCTTGACATTTCACAAATTAATGTATGTCTCCTCTTCGCCATGCGAGTAAGGTATCTGATACCATTCCATACCTTGAAACTAGAGATATCGCATGGATGAATGGACAGAACGCAACATCGCATTACATGACCTCGTCTTCGACAGGCATATGAAAATGTGACTTAATGATTTCCTGATTTTGGGGTCACAGTGACCTTGACCTTTGACCTTGACCTAAACTTTGGTGCATGACACATCGTCTTCCGTTAATGTATCAATGGACACAAAAAAAATCACAATTTTTATGAATTTCGTGATTTTGGGGGTCACTGTGACCTTGATATTCGGCCTTGACCTATATTTTGGTACGTGACACATCATGTCCCCGTAATGTATCTACTGACACAAAAAAAAGTACTTTTCAAAGATTTCTTGATTCTGGAATCCGTGACCTTGACCTAAATTTTGGTACATGACAAACCATCTCCCCGTAATTTCTCAATGGACACAAAAAATCAAGATTTTTAACAATTTCACGATTTTGAGGTCACAGTGACCTTGACATTTGACCTTGACCTACATTTTAATATGTGACACATTTGAGTCCCCCTAATGTATCTACTGACACAAAAAAATGTTATTTTTAATAATTTCCTGATTTTTGGGTCACAATGACCTTTTTCGACCTTGACCTATATTTTGATATGCAACACTTCATTTCCCCCTACTGAATCCACTCACAAAAAATCAGAAATTTATGATTTCCTGATTTTTCATTCACACTGACCTTTGACCTCTGACCTCGACCTACATTTGGCATGCAACACATCGTTTCCCCCTAGGGCATCCACTCGCCAAAAATTAGAACTGTAGATGGAAAACTGTCAATGATCAATGATTTTCTGATTTTTAGGCAACAGTGACCTTTGACCTCTGACCTCGACCTGAATTTCGGTACGCGACACATCGTCTCCACCTGATGTATCCATTCACAAAAAATTGCAACTGTGGATAGAAAACATCCAGAGATATAGACCGGACACGAACACTTCACTGATTTCCTGTTTTTCAGGCCAGTGACCTGGTACATGTGAGAATAAAGTACCTGGGTGTCTTTCAGTGACCGCTATATAAATCCACTCACAGTAGTACATCGCATACACCGCTTGGAAGCTCACATGGTTTGACTATCACAGCACTTTAAGGATGGTAGTTCGTCCAAATTGTAGAATTGTATAAATGTACTTTCAGGATAGTAGTTCGTCCAATTGTAGAATTGTATAATGAATGTTCACTTCACAGCACGATAGTTGAGCTATAAAATGTTGAGCGGTTCCTAATTGATTGTATATTAATATGTACTCCGTAAGGAGGTGCCGCTCTCAAAGGGGGAAACTACGAACCGAACTTGAACTATGGCTGCCGAGGCCCCTATTCACTAAGCTTGTGACTGCAAAGTGCAATAACACAAAAAATATTTGTCCAATTGACATCAAACTTGGAATGTGGGTTGCTATGTGTGAGAGAATGGCTGGCATTGTTTATCAGCATCCTGCGTAATCCAATATGTGAGCGTGTTGTGGGCGAGTGGTTAAGGTGTTTGACTCTGATCCGGAGTGCTACAGCCGGCGTGGGTTCGCGCCTCGCCAGTGACCGCTTACATATATACTCGCCTATTCACAAGGCGCTGGGCTGATTCGGTGTCCAGGGTAAAATGGACTGATGGTGGAACTAGTTGCTACGCTAGACCGTCGCCAGCGGAGGCACTTGGGGAATAAAGTGCCTGGGTGTCTTTCAGTGACCGCTATATAAATCCACTCACAGTAGTACATCGCATACACCGCTAGGAAGCTCACATGGTTAGACTATCACAGCACTTTCAGGATGGTAGTTCGCCCAAATTATAGAATTGTATAAATGTACTTTCAGAATAGTCGTAATTCGTCCAATTGTAGAATTGTATATTAAATGTTCACTTCACAGCACGATGGTTGAGCTATAAAATGTTGAGTGGTTCCTAATTGATTGTATATTAATTTGTACTCCGTAAGGGGGAAATTACGAACCGAACTTGAACTATGGCCGCCATTGCCTTGACCCGTATATGCTACATTATCTTGTGACTGCAATAACTCAACAAGAGGCCAAAGGGCTTCAATATACGCCCGTATATCTGGAATTACATTGATCCAAATTTCAAGGTTGTTTAATCACCTTGATTCCAATTGGTAGCTAGCAATCCAGAAAAAGGTCTACAATTTTGTGCTTCTGAGAATGTAACATATCACATCTAAAATTGAATGATAAACTAAAATGAGCTTAACTCTTGGAAACTAGGTGACCTTGGAGCAAGAACCGAGAGCTCACATATCCCACAATGAAATCGACAATAGTCAAACACAAGAAAATAGTACTTTTCCTGCAAATGGATTTCTTTCAGACGAGAGAATTTTTCATGAAGGAAGAAGAAAGTGATGAAGTAAACCTTTGTTCTTGAGTTGATAAACAGGTATGAAGTTCATAAAGGACCCCTCTCCACGTTAAACTAGTAAATGTATGGTTTCTATTTCACAACAGTTTAACTAAATGTAGCTGTTTCAAACATGGGAGACAACTCCACAGGACAAATGCCATATACATGTAGGGGAGAGAACTCTGAATATTCCAACCTAACACATATAGTCAGCTAAACTTGATTCAATTCTGGGGGACTGTGACCTTGACATTTCACAAATTAATGTATGTCTCCTCTTCGCCATGCGAGTAAGGTATCTGATACCATTCCATACCTTGAAACTAGAGATATCGCATGGATGAATGGACAGAACGCAACATCGCATTACATGACCTCGTCTTCGACAGGCATATGAAAATGTGACTTAATGATTTCCTGATTTTGGGGTCACAGTGACCTTGACCTTTGACCTTGACCTAAACTTTGGTGCATGACACATCGTCTTCCGTTAATGTATCAATGGACACAAAAAAAATCACAATTTTTATGAATTTCGTGATTTTGGGGGTCACTGTGACCTTGATATTCGGCCTTGACCTATATTTTGGTACGTGACACATCATGTCCCCGTAATGTATCTACTGACACAAAAAAAAGTACTTTTCAAAGATTTCTTGATTCTGGAGTCACAGTGACCTTGACCTAAATTTTGGTACATGACAAACCATCTCCCCGTAATTTCTCAATGGACACAAAAAATCAAGATTTTTAACAATTTCACGATTTTGAGGTCAGTGACCTTGACATTTGACCTTGACCTACATTTTAATATGTGACACATTTGAGTCCCCCTAATGTATCTACTGACACAACAAAATGTTATTTTTAATAATTTCCTGATTTTTGGGTCACAATGACCTTTGACCTTCGACCTTGACCTATATTTTGATATGCAACACTTCATTTCCCCCTACTGAATCCACTCACAAAAAATCAGAAATTTATGATTTCCTGATTTTTCATTCACACTGAACCTTTGACCTCTGACCTCGACCTACATTTGGCATGCAACACATCGTTTCCCCCTAGGGCATCCACTCGCCAAAAATTAGAACTGTAGATGGAAAACTGTCAATGATCAATGATTTTCTGATTTTTAGGCAACAGTGACCTTTGACCTCTGACCTCGACCTGAATTTCGGTACGCGACACATCGTCTCAACCTGATGCATCCATTCACAAAAAATTGCAACTGTGGATAGAAAACATCCAGAGATATAGACCGGACACGAACACTTCACTGATTTCCTGTTTTTCAGGCCAGTCACCTTTGACCTCTGACCGCGACCTTCATTTTTGTAAGCGACACATCGTCTCTCCGTAGGGTATTCACTCACCAAAAATTGGAACTGTAAATAGAAAACTGTTCCAGATATAGACCGGACACGGGGGACGGACAGACGGTACGACGGACAGACGGACGGAAACTGCCATCACATAATACGTCCGCCTTTTTGGCGGGCGTATAAAAATGATTTGTCCGATTCACATCAGACTTGTACAGTGGGTTGGTATGAGTGAGAGGATGGCTGGGATTGTTTTTTGGCAACCTGGATAATCAAATACGGCCACCATGACCACTGTGGCCTTGACCCCTGTTCAGCCTTGCTACCTATAAAGCTTGTGAATGCAACAATTCAACAACGATTTGTCCATTTGACAGTGGGTTGGTAAGAGTAAGACGATGGCTGGCATTGCTTTTCAGCAACCTGCATAATCCAATATGGCTGCCATGCTAAATAAGCTTGTCACTGCAATAGCTAACTTTAAACAACTGGTCCGACGGACTTCAATCTTGGAAAGTGGCCTGATATGAGTGCGACGATGGCTGGGATTGTTTTTCACCTAACTGCATAATCCAATATGGCCACCATGGCCTTGACCCCAGATTCAACCATTCTAAGCATGTGACTGCAATAACTGAAAAACAATTTCACCAGCTGAAATTCGGTATAAGAGTAGCAATGGCTGCATAGCATTTGCGTCTTTTTGTCAACCTTCATGACATGATCTGCACATATCACACGTCACTATTCACCATTTTTCACACTGACACTGTTTACATCTCAGAACTAAACTATCTTGTATTTTGAAACATCTCCATTTATTCATTAAAAATGATGTAAACTGTAATAATTTCTTTTTAATTCTCAGATAATTTAACTAATGTTTTAAGCACTCAATACAGAAACAAAAGATCCCATCATTCAATGTAACATTTTATAAACCTTTCATTTTGCTATACTCTCTATGGTATCGACGGTGGGTGACATGGGACTGCTCAGGCTTTTATTTTATTTGGCCGGGGTACAGAAAATCCTTTAATAATTTAATCACAGGACATGAGCTTTCCCACCATAAATGTCAGGGGGTGATCAAATTTATTAGAAGAGGAAGTTGACCAATTTGTCAAAAATTCTGACTTTGTTAATTTTATGATTTTAAAGGATGACTAAAACTATTGATTGGTTGAAGTTTAAGGGCGATTGATTTATCACAGTATTTATATTACCATAAAGCAGGGAAGAGGACATCCTTTGGGCATATTGTAAACATCAGCAAGTCTAATAACACGAGATACTTCATGGTCTGCAGCCATATGATTAAACTGAACTTGAGGTAGGATGCAGGGTAATGATACATACACGGACGGACAGTTTCAAAGGAAACCTGCTCGAAGACGAAACTACAGCAACAGCTGTTGCCCTTGTTTCACAAGATCAACAGGACACCTGGAGCACTGAACGTGGACATTTTTGGGGTGTAGATCCATTAAAACAAGCAATCTGAATCCGTCCAGAAGAAAAAATACGAAGCTGCGCATCTGAAAACCCCTCGGCTCTGGGCGCCAGCCATTCATAATGTATTCAATTTAAAACAAGACTTCAGGAACACCAAGCAGTCAAGTAACAAATATACAGATTATGAAAAATTTTGCCATTAGAAATGGCCTCAAACGTTTCCGTCCAATCAGAGAAACCGGTATTCATTACATAAGTCTGTTGATGCATCGACGATGTATACAAAATTTTACATCGAACATTTGAAAATTATCTGAGACAGAGATCCCTAATGATTTCGCATAAATTAAAGATGGCTGCCCATCCTTCCCACCACTCAGAGAAACTGATGTGATTATTCATTGCAAGTCTCTTGATACATAGATTCTGTATACCAAGTTTCATATAGAACACTGAAATGGTATCAAAGATAAACATCATTAAAGATTTTGCATAAATTAAAGATGGCCACCAAGGTTTCCGCCCAAGCAGAAAAACCAGAACTGTCTATTGATACATCGATGATGTATACCAAATTTTACATTGAGCACTTGAACCGTATCAGAGATATAGATCATTAATGATTTCGCATAAATTAAAGATGGCCGCCCATCCTTCCCGCCACTCAGAGGAACCGATGTGGTTATTCATTGCAAGTCTCTTGATACATCGATGCTGGATACCAAGTTTCATATAGAACACTGAAATGGTATCAAAGATATATATCATTGAAGATTTTGCATAAATTAAAGATGGCCGCCAAGGTTCCGCCCAATCAGAAACGCCAGAACTGTCATTTATCGTAAGTCTATTGATGCTTCGATGATATATACCAAATTTTACATCGAGCACTCCAACAGTATCAGAGATAGAGATCATTAATGATTTTGCATAAATTAAAGATGGCCGCCCATCCTTCCCGCCACTCAGAGGAACTGATGTGGCTATACATTGCAGATCTCTTGATACATCGATGCTGTATACCAAGTTTCGTATAGAACACTTGAATGGTATCAGAGATATATATCATTGAAGATTTTGCATAAATTAAAGATGGCCGCCAAGGTTTTCACCGAATCAGGGAAACTGGTTTGGTCATTCCTTTGAAGTTTCTTGATGCATCGATGATCTATACCAAGTTTCACACTGAACAGAGAAATGGTACCTAAGATACACAAGATTAATGATTTCGCATAAATTAAATATGGCCGCCAAAGTTTCCAACCAATCAGGTCCAGATTCAATAGGGTTCTGGGTCATGAGCATATGGATGTGCAGTGCAAGTTTGGGGTGCCTAGGGTAAGTCGTTCTAAAGATATCTTGGTAACAAGAAAGCTGTGATGGTTTCGCATAAATTAAAGATGGCCGCCAAAGTTTCTAACCAATCAGGTCCAGATTCAATAGGGTTCTGGGTCACAAGCATACGGATGTGCACTGCAAGTTTCCTGTGCCTAGGGTAAGTCGTTCTGAAGATATCTTGGTAACGAGAAAGGTGTGACGGACAGACGGACGTACATGACGACGACAATACCCTTCGGCCAAATTTTGGCCGAGGGGTAAAAAGGGTGATAAACGCCTAAAAAAAATATTCTGAAATGTCCAAAGAGCCAAGGCCTTTTTATACGCCCGCCAAAAGGCGGACGTATTATGTGATGGCGGTTTCCGTCCATCTGTCCGTCTGTCCGTCCCCCCGTGTCCGGTCTATATCTGGGACAGTTTTCCATCTACAGTTCTAATTTTTGGTGAGTGGATACCCTACGGGGAGACGATGTGTCGCATACCAAAATGAAGGTCAAGGTCAGAGGTCAAAGGTCACTGGCCTAAAAAACAGGAAATCACTGAAGTGTTCGTGTCCGGTCTATATCTGTGAAAGTTTTCTATCCACAGTTGCAATTTTTTGTGAGTGGATACGCTAGGTAGAGACGATGTGTCGCGTACCAAAATTGAGGTCGAGGTCAGAGGTCAAAGGTCACTGTTGCCTAAAATCAGGAAATCATTTATCATTGACAGTTTTCTATCTACAGTTCTAATTTTTGGTGAGTGGATGCCCTAGGGGAGAACGATGTGTTGCATACGAAATGTAGGTCGAGGTCAGAGGTCAAAGGTCAGTGTGACGGAAAAATCAGGAAATCATTAAAAATTTCTAATTTTTTATGAGTGGATTCAAAAGGGGGAAACGAGGTGTCGCATACCAAAATATAGGTCAAGGTCGAAGGTCAAAGGTCACTGACCCAAAATCAGGAAATTATTAAAAATAAGTGTTTTTGTGTCAGTAGATGCATGAGGGGGACACGATGTGTCACATACTAAAATGTAGGTCAAGGCCGAAGGTCAAGGTCACTGTGACCCCCAAAATCATGAAATTGTTAAAAATCATGATTTTTTTGTGTCCATTGATACACATCCTCGCGAGCCAGTTTATCGGCTTGGTTAGTTACCCATATGAGTTCTGGATATAAATAGATCAAGAGGTTTCCTCTAAATCAACCCAATCAGTGAACGCGCTAAGCCAGTTGATTAGGCCAATCCGCTGCTAGGTATGAGATATGACAGGATTGAATTTTGTTGCGGACTCAACTGCTTTGATGTCAAGTTGAAATCAACATCGGAAGTCAAAGCAAAAACCGCAAGCTTGGGATACCGACATGCTTATTCAAAACAAGCGTGGTGGATGAAATGTACGAGATTGTATAATGGAGGCGTCGACTCAAGAACTCATTCGAAAGACCAAAAATGTCAAGGTAAACCCTCTCCAAGGGTTTAGGATTTACCTGGACTTGTGAAGATGATTAAGATATTGAGGGAAGACAATGTGTCGTGTACCAAAATGTAGGTCAAGATTAAAGGTCAAGGTCACTGTGACCCAAAAATTTGAGATCCTTAAAAATAACCTTTTTGTGCCAGTAGATACATTAGAGGGACATGATGTGTTACATACCAAAATGTGGGCCAAAGATCAAGGTCACTGTGACCCCAAACTCAAGAAATCATTAAAAGTCACATTTTCATATACCTGTCGAAGACGAGATCATGTAATGCGATGTTGCATTCTGTCCATTCACCCATTAACATTAGTTGTCCATGCGATATCTCTAGTTTCAAGGTATGGATTGATACCAAACTTTGGGTATAGCTTACTCGCATTGCAAAGAGAGATCAATTTGTCAAAAGTCAAGTTTAGCTGCCTATATGTGTTAGGTTGGAATATTCAGACTTGTCTCCCCTACATGTATATGGCATTTGTCCTGTGGAGTTGTCTCATGTTTGATACATGTAAGAAATGGCTACATTTACTTAAATTGTTGTGAAATAAAAACCGTACATTTACTAATTTAATGGGGAGAGGGGTCCTTTATGAACTTTATACCTGTTTATTAACTCAAGAACAAAGGTTTACTTCATCACTTTCTTCACATCCTTCTACCTTCATGGAAAATTTTCTCGCCTGAAAGGAATCCATTTGAAAGAAAACTACTATTTTCTTGTTTGACTATTGTCAATTTCAGTGTGGGAGATGTGAGCTCTCGACTCTTGTTTCAAGGTCACCTAGTTACCAAGAGTTCAGCCCATTTTAGTTTATCATTCAATATAAGATGTGATGTAACATTCTCAGAAGCATAAAATCGTAGACCTTTCTCTGGATTGCTAGCTACCAATTCGGATCAAGGCCATTAACAATCTAGAAATTCAGACCAGTGTAATTCCAGATATACGGGCGTATATTGAAGCCCCTTGGGCTCTTGTTAATTTTGCTGCCACCAATAATTAAAACATCCTGGTGAGATAGAGTTACTCAAAGTGTGCTTTGCACGATGGTTGATTTGTACAACAATGAAATTGCACGGTCCTGGAACAATTGATCATAAATTGATGAATTCTAGCATACCATCCAGAATTAATCGCTGCAGCTTCGGTTTCCAAAATTCATAAGAATCTAATCAGAAATACCTCCTACGTTATTTTCCATGATATTAGGTGGCCAGACTGCAAGGCTAGGACACTAATGATTTGGCAGAATTTCGTTTCCTCAGAATAACTTTCCACTGTCCATTTTGTTGAATTCAAAGGACTGTATTGCCATTGAGAATACTAATGCACAGACCAAGTGATATGTTGTACAAGGTTTCATTACTGTTGCACTGAAATGTCACCAAGAAATGTTGCCAAATGGGTCTGGGTTACTGTAAGGTGCCCAAATTTTTTAATTTGCATGGGAACATGTATATTTTTTTATATTTTCTATATTTGTAGCAATATGTGTTTTGCCAACTCCAGTAATATAAAAGATTTACCATTTAACATTCTTATTGGCCACTAGTTCATCATTAATAAACATCACCAAAGTGATGTTGCGCCAAAGATTAAAGAATAGAATGAGAAAATCACAATGCCTGCTTTGTATTTGGGTCAGTCAAGATAGATCTTCATTATTCAGATTCACAGACAGGTGATGATATTGAAAATGGGTACATCCTCATCTGGTGGTCTTGGTGGAACCTTACTATGTTAATAGCAGGCCTGTGGGCAATGACCATTCATTGTTCAGACTTTGCTCAGGGGTAATCAAGCCTGAAAACAAGGCACAGGACATAAACCTATCACCCCTGTCTGACAGTTTATAAATGTGGTACATACCCATGCCATTCTAACCCATGATATCTATTCATGAAGAGGGACTATCTCATTCTGATTTGCAGGGGGTTGTTATAACTGTCAAGTGCTTATTTTCAGGCTTGGGTAATAATGAGCTGTACACAATACTTATACCAGTCTTCATTCTCTACTCTGCCTCGACACCTCTATTGTCTATGTATTCACCATTATCCCCAATATGCATGGAATTATCTACGATATCATCAGTCAACCAAAAGTTTGTCTCTATGTGTCCATTTCCAAGTCTGATGCAAGCCCTGATTGCGAGTAATGTACATGTATCAAGTTCTGAAAAAGCACCAGCAAACCTGCCAGAAAAATATCTGAAAATGTACAGTATAAATTTGGGGAATAGAAGCCATGGCATCCTGTTGTTTAACAGCAGAATTCTACTGTTGTGGTATGTACATTCTCATAAAAAATGAAAGTGGAATGCAATGACTACTATGGTCTAAACTCTTGTCAATAAATATTCAAGGAAATTCTATACATATTGATAAATTCACATCTTGCACTTCATAACTAGTGCCCAAACAAACTCCTGACATCCCCCTATATTGTAAGGTCATTAGAAATGAAGCAATACAGGTACATTTATAAACAAATCGTTCATTTATTTCAAGATACCCAATGATATAACATGTCAGTATGAAATATGAGGTTTTCCACTTCGGGGGGTCTTCCAAGTTCCATCCATCAACCAAATTATACTCAAAGACAATCCTACACAGATTGTAGAATATTGGGATTTTTTGGCATGTCGATCTAGACTGGTTTGTTTCAGGTCTACAATTACAAATACACTGACAAACTCTCCACCTGTAACAGCGAGTCTTGTTCAAACCATCAATGGTATAAAAATGTAGATTTCTTTCTTTGAAAGCATTCCTATGCTGTGAACTTAAGCAAGTTGACAAGAGTTAATTTAGTTTAATCCTATCACTTCCATCAAGTCGACAGCTAAGCAGGTAACCCACAAACATGATACAATGTATTTTCACAGCTTGAATAATAATATACTTAATTGATAATAATTTTAATAAAACCCGGTCAACATTTGTATCATATGCAATCCTGAATGAGTTCGCTCCAGAATCTGTATGTATCACCATGGGAAATTGATGACTCTACTCCAAGTCATCTTCAGCCATAGTGATGGTTGGACCTGCACTGCCAGGACAGGAAGCTGCTAATTTCTGTAAAAGAAGAGATAGAGATAATTAGATTTGATGTTGTGTTCAGCAATATTTCAGCTATATAGGGATTCTGTAAAAGAAATGTGAGATTTTATACAAAGAAAATGCCACTTTTATGTAACTAATACTGAATCAGTTACCTTAGCAATGGTGTTGTTCTGTTTTGTTTGGTCCTGTAAACATGGTCAATTGGGTACTGGTAACAAGTGTCAGAACCAATATAAATAAAAGAGACATGCATCAAAAAAATGTTGTGAAATGCCATTTTTATAAATCAAACAAGGGTTATGTGTAACCCGGCAGCTCGCCTTTTGGGTATTCAATAACATGCAGCTTCACATAAAGATCGAGCCCTTCAGGTTGCACATCACTGGCAATGACAATACATATTGCAATAAAAATTTGACTTCTTCGTCAGTGATGCTGAAGTTGGATTGAAACATGAACTATATTATAAAACTTGAAATAAAGATTACCTTTTTTTCCAAAAGTAAGCTTATACATGTCATTATGAATACATGTACAATTGAAATTTTGTCTGAGATGTGGGTGTGAAATGCCTGGACAAATATGGTTCGTGCAAAAGCTTGAGGTTAAATCATGATGAGGAATGGGATTCGATACCAAAATTGAAGGAAATGGTGTTCTTCATTAAAGGCGACACAAAATTCCAAACCACCAGGGGTTAATATTTAATATTGTACTGCTGAAATGAAATAATGTCATTAAACTATTAGTACCGTAATTTCTATAAAGGAATATATTGTAGTTGATTTGACGTGTTTGTGTATATGTAACAGGTTGGTGTAAGAACGCATTGTTGAGGCTTTTGTTGAGGCTTTTGTGCAGCTGAAAAGGGTCACGTCTAGACGCATTGTTGAGCTCAGACAGGATATTGTAGGCTCTGTCTTGTGCGTAATTCTTACACCAAGTATAAACCTACAATGTACACTGCATCTCCTACCTAATAGGTTAGTATCACATATAAGAGATATATGCAGCTTCGCAAAAAGATCGAGCCCTTAAGGATGGCACATCATTTGAGGTTGCACATCATTGGCAATGCACATCATTTAAAATAATAAATTTATTAAGAAATATGATTTCTATATTTAGTGATATTGAGGTTGGATTGAAGGAGGAACTATATTATATAACTACCAATAAAGATTACATTTTTTCCAAAAGTAAGCCTACACATCCCATTGCATAGATCTGATGAATACATGTAGTTAGGAACAATAGGTGTGCAATTTTGAGCACGTTCTTGGTGTAACTTTGTGTGATGATATGTGAACAAACAAAGCTAATAACAGTGCAATAGTAGGACTAAATCTATCATTTCCAACAGGCAATGGGACACTTGCACTGTGGTAAACCTTCACATTTGTATGCAAATAAAAGAACGCAATGACAACTGTGTCCAATCATACTGTAATGCTCCATAATAATGTGCACGGGTAAAGACTGAGCTCACAAACTGATTCAAACTCACTTTTAATTAATATAGTAAGTTAAATGTGTGGACACAGATATGGTTGTACAAAAGCAACCAGGTCCGTCATTCATAATTCAATGAGAATTTGATAAAATTTTAGGAAATGGCGTCCTTCATTTAAGGCGACACGAAATTAAAAACTAACAGGGGTTCGGTACTGCGGGATTCCCCCGCCAGTTATTTTGATATTGTACTTCTGAAATAAAATAATGTCAAAAAATATTAGTAAATACTATAAAGGAATATACTGTATGTGATTTGGTATGTATGACTGTGTATACAATGTACACTGCATCTCATGCCTAATAAGAAGTCAAAATTATTCTAAGTCCAGCCTAAACAGAAAAGATTAACCCAGAAAACTTTCTAAGTCCAGCCTAAACATAAAAGTCTAACCGGACACCAACACCGACACCGACACCGACACCAACACCGCCACTTTCCCCCTCTCTCTCCCAATACCTCGCCTACTTCGTATACGGCGAGCTAATAAAAAATGTTTATAGGAACTCAGCCAGGTGCCATGATAATCAATGAGGGATTCATATTAGAATTATCTTAGTTTCTGATTTGCAACAATCGTGAACAAGGTTTTCCCTCCTAAACACGTATGCTATTGAGTTTTTGTCAAAAGTTCTGGTATTTTAGTGATGAACCATACAAAGCATGTTGTACATTTTAGGGAGGATTTGGTCACACAGATGGGTATAGTTCAGGCGAGGATTTGGCCACACAGATGGGTATAGTTCAGGCGAGGATTTGGCCACACAGATGGGTATAGTTCAGGTGAGGATTTGGTCACACAGATGGGTATAGTTCAGGCGAGGATTTGGTCACACAGATGGGTATAGTTCAGGCGAGGATTTGGCCACACAGATGGGTATAGTTCAGGCGAGGATTTGGCCACACAGATGGGTATAGTTCAGGCGAGGATTTGGCCACACAGATGGGTATAGTTCAGGCGAGGATTTGGCCACACAGATGGGTATAGTTCAGGCGAGGATTTGGTCACACAGATGGGTATAGTTCAGGTGAGGATTTGGCCACACAGATGGGTATAGTTCAGGCGAGGATTTGGCCACACAGATGGGTATAGTTCAGGCGAGGATTTGGTCACACAGATGGGTATAGTTCAGGCGAGGATTTGGTCACACAGATGGGTATAGTTCAGGCGAGGATTTGGTCACACAGATGGGTATAGTTCAGGCGAGGATTTGGCCACACAGATGGGTATAGTTCAGGCGAGGATTTGGTCACACAGATGGGTATAGTTCAGGCGAGGATTTGGCCACACAGATGGGTATAGTTCAGGCGAGGATTTGGTCACACAGATGGGTATAGTTCAGGCGAGGATTTGGTCACACAGATGGGTATAGTTCAGGCGAGGATTTGGCCACACAGATGGGTATAGTTCAGGCGAGGATTTGGTCACACAGATGGGTATAGTTCAGGCGAGGATTTGGCCACACAGATGGGTATAGTTCAGGCGAGGATTTGGTCACACAGATGGGTATAGTTCAGGCGAGGATTTGGTCACACAGATGGGTATAGTTCAGGCGAGGATTTGGTCACACAGATGGGTATAGTTCAGGCGAGGATTTGGCCACACAGATGGGTATAGTTCAGGCGAGGATTTGGTCACACAGATGGGTATAGTTCAGGCGAGGATTTGGTCACACAGATGGGTATAGTTCAGGCGAGGATTTGGCCACACAGATGGGTATAGTTCAGGCGAGGATTTGGCCACACAGATGGGTATAGTTCAGGCGAGGATTTGGCCACACAGATGGGTATAGTTCAGGCGAGGATTTGGTCACACAGATGGGTATAGTTCAGGCGAGGATTTGGTCACACAGATGGGTATAGTTCAGGCGAGGATTTGGCCACACAGATGGGTATAGTTCAGGCGAGGATTTGGCCACACAGATGGGTATAGTTCAGGCGAGGATTTGGCCACACAGATGGGTATAGTTCAGGCGAGGATTTGGCCACACAGATGGGTATAGTTCAGGTGAGGATTTGGCCACACAGATGGGTATAGTTCAGGCGAGGATTTGGCCACACAGATGGGTATAGTTCAGGCGAGGATTTGGCCACACAGATGGGTATAGTTCAGGCGAGGATTTGGCCACACAGATGGGTATAGTTCAGGCGAGGATTTGGTCACACAGATGGGTATAGTTCAGGCGAGGATTTGGCCACACAGATGGGTATAGTTCAGGCGAGGATTTGGTCACACAGATGGGTATAGTTCAGGCGAGGATTTGGTCACACAGATGGGTATAGTTCAGGCGAGGATTTGGTCACACAGATGGGTATAGTTCAGGCGAGGATTTGGCCACACAGATGGGTATAGTTCAGGCGAGGATTTGGCCACACAGATGGGTATAGTTCAGGCGAGGATTTGGCCACACAGATGGGTATAGTTCAGGCGAGGATTTGGCCACACAGATGGGTATAGTTCAGGCGAGGATTTGGCCACACAGATGGGTATAGTTCAGGTGGCAAAAGTTAATATTCTCTATGGAAGAACCTTTTTAAATTGGCAAAGAAATTCACACAGGGATAACAGTGGACCAAAGCATGTTCTGGTTATAGCCATTCTTCAGATGTCTGCAGAAAGATATAGATATTTTCATCTTGTAATCAATGATTTTGCATGAATACACTACTTACAGCCCTATTATTTGATGACCAATAAATGCAATGCCTTCAAATTATTCTGATCATGCCGCAAACAATTGCATAATCGAAAACTTTCTTTCAGCATTTCAACCATACATGTACCTCACCAAATCCTCTCTGGAATGTAAGCATGCGTCCTTTAGCAATTGACATTAAGATTTTAACTGAAATTTACACCCGATTACCAATGGTAAAGCTGGATTTCTATGAATTTTAATGGCTTTTAATATCATATTTTCCAAAGAAAGTTACATATGTCACAAATTATATCTTAATTGCCTACTGAACATTTCTGAAGAATATCTCAAATATCCTAGAACCCAACCCTCATGAAAATTATCCATGCTAACGAGCCACTGTGCCTTGTGTCATCATCATTCTAATTTTCACTTTGAACTGAGCTTTGCAAAGTCCATCTTTTCTATATTTGTATACAATAGTTGGATCTTATGAACAGAACAGAGCCACTATTCACTCACTCACCTGACTAACAATAGGAAGCTTTTGAAGGAGCATCTGGAATATATCTGGAGAAAGAGTCTGCTGTAAAACCTGGAGAAGTTGTTGTGGTTGTCCGCACACAGCCACAGCATTGGCCAGATGTTCTACACCCTGGTTTATATCACCTGAAATGTCAAAGATGAGCTTGTATGTTGTTGCTGGGTGCACCACTGGTCATGCACCATTAATTAGTTGGATTCATCATGCATTATTGCAGTGGGCATGACAGGTGGTGAGTGTTGTGCACTGCAATTGACAATTTAGTATCATGCATTACGACTCAATTCAATCTAAATGTCCCCCTCCCTGTCCAAATGTTTCCTTTGGAAGTGCAAGTATTTAAAATCATCCGAATGTTTAACCCAAATTAATAACTCGAATAAGACTGTTTCTGTTGGACTGTAACGTATTTAATCTCTTCCTCACACAGGTACAAAGTCACTCAACAATTGAATGTCCAATCTATATATACATGACACGGTTGTGTTTACTGTCAAGGTTCCCTAGTAACCACCACGTACATTCTTACTGCCAGTGACAGAAGAGTTCCACATTGTGTGTAGTTACATATACGATACGATACGATACCGGCGTATAATGAATTGCATACGATGTCCAGAGTTATCAATAGATCTCCATTATCTCTCTTAATGAAATGATGAAATAAAGTTAAAAAAAAACAGATCTCCAATAACACAAATGCGATGATTAGTACATGTAAATAAATACGGATTAGAAAAAGTATCAGAAAATGTATGAATTATGAAATAATGAATTATAGTAATGTTCATGATAATTTGTAGTCCATCAAGTCCATATCCAGAATGATTCTGAATAAATTACGATAATAATATCCATGTGTACTTGTATTGTCCATGAATTCAAAAAGCACTCTGAAACCAAATTAATCACTAAAGTCTTTGAGGTAAGCTTACATGTATATATGTCCATAATAACCTTGAGGGGAATGGTGAAATGTCCAGTTTATGCGAACACATTAAGAATGTAAAGTTCTGGTCATAAGAAATTAATGAATAATACTATGAATCGAGGCAATGAAAGGCAGAAGTACATGTACCACAGTACTAGTTTATACCAAGTACAGTTACTCCACTCGAAAATCACAAAGATCCATGAATCCGTTTAGTCCGCCAATGTTAAATCACATTCCACACAGAAATCACAATATCCTTGAATACGGTCGAATCAGTTGTGTTCAATATCACATTCACTCCGGTAGTATACCTGTTTCAAGAGCCTGAACAAGCATCATGGTAGACGCGCCCCTCTTGGTGAGACAATCTGCTAATTGTTTGCCAGTTTCCGACCAAATCAACTCTTTCACCTGACCTCTCTACCAGTTCTTTTACACCACTGACTTCAAGACGCAGTCTTTTCTCCGAAACGAATTTTGTAGATTTGACTGCATCGTGGAGCGACTTGCAGTCTGTCACGCATATCAAGGACAATAACTCGGGATGATCTGGCTTGCCGGATGTTAATTCAGCGAATAAGGTTGAAAGGAATATGCCCGTATCAATAGCATCAGCCATAGCCAGTGTTTCACCAGCCAAGGAGCTACGAACCACACGACGAATCTTCTTTGAGTTCCAACACAATGGAGAGAATTTTCCATTCTCTCCAGCCAGAGCAATGAAGTGGCCTCCCTGTGTACCACCGTCCTGAAGATTTCCTAGTGAAGAATCACTAAATACTACTAGAGATAACTGTTTATCACCAAGGTTCTGAAATTTCAGTGTAACTCTCTCTGAATGAACCCGTTTGATAACTCGATTCACTTCAAGAATATTTTTCACCTGCCCAACTTTCAAGCTGGCCGCTAACTGACAGGCATCAAATATTATGTCCGGACGACTCTGGTGGGCTATCCACAACAGCTGACCAATTTTTGATCTGAGAGTCTGTTTCTCAGAGATGGTCAATGGCGAATCCTTTTGTTGAGCTCTGGTTTTCTCAATCCAGATGGGGGTTAGATTAACAGCATAGTTGTTCTGATGAAGGTGAATCTGTTCTTCTTCACAGCTAAGTTCTATGCCAATATACTGGAAAGCTACACTGTCTTCTTTTCCAACATGTAGTTGTGATCTCACATGGCCAATCACAGTCTTTTCAAAGTCAACACCACCACCCCAGATAAAATCATCAACATGGCTCGCCAATACTCCCTGTAGGTCACCATTCTCATCAGTCCAGTAAAACACTGCTGGATCAACTTTCGAGAGTGTAGCTCCAGACTCCATCATGATAGTCTTAACCTTTTTGTACCAGTTAAGGGAGGCATCATTCAGTCCATACACACACTTTTTGAAGTGCCACACTATTCCCCTAGTACCATTCGCCTCTTTCGGAGGACGGAGGAATATGTTTCTCTCCAAAGGCTGTCCTTGTAAAAACGCAGTTTTTATGTCCATAGAGTGTGGTTTCCATTTGTTCTGAGCTAATATGGCCAAGAGCATTCTCAGCGACTCCTTAGCGCAGGTTGGTGAATCCTTCTGGATGTGATGGTTGCCGATTTCTTCGAATCCTCTAGCTACTAATCTGGCTTTCCGTACTGAACCTTTTGGTGTGTCTTTTAATGTACATATCCACCTTGTGGATATAAACTTCTGTCCTTCATCTGTTACCTCTTGGAACACATCATTTTTCCGCCAGCTTTCTAGTTCAGCTAATTTAGCCTCATCCCAGGACAGATCAATCATAAGAACATTTTCATCACATTCAGATGTGTCTACTAATGGTGTGTTTACATTTTCCAAGTTGGCCACCCGGCTCAAATCTACAGACTTTTTGATCCCTTGGAATGGACCAGGTTCAGTGTATTCTAAGTTATACCAGTTGCGGTTTTTGCCAGTTGCTTTACCTGCTCGGCCGATTATCTTAGAAGACATTGGATTTCCAGTTTCTGTATCCTGATACCGAACAGTTTGGCCTGGTTTCAGAGTTATTTTACCCTGGTGATCTGGTATAATGCCGTGATTTTGTTCAGTTTCATGGGAATTTGTTGTAGTTGTTCTGGTTACATTAGGCTCACTAGTGCTGTCATCTTCCTGAAATTCTGAGTCACTTTCTGAACAAACATCCTCTGCAGGTGTTTGAATGTCTGTATCAACTGGTGTTTTTGTGGATTCAACTGGACACTCATGTTTGCAAGTTTCATAATCTGTTTCAAACTGTTCTGTTTTTCTTAACCTACAGTGATGTACTCGAACAACAGTACCACCATGCCTCACAAAGACAACGACACCATCTTGTCCTATTACAGTTGCGGGGCCTTTCCACTCCGGACTGTCTGGTCGTTTATAATAAATCTTGTCACCAGTCGTGTATGTTCCTGAGAAAGGGCGAATTTGTTTCCTCAAAGCCCGTCGAATACGTTCCGAGCTTTCAGCCTGGGTGAAAGCTCTTCTTGCAGTGTGCAAAGAAGCGATGTGTTTACCCACTACATCACTGGCAGTTGTTCCCTCTAAGGCAGGCAATTTATCAGATAGAACGGAGGGCAGATTGGGATTTCTACCGTACACTAGTTGGTAGGCACTGTATCCGTGGATATTACACAGGCTGTTCTTTGCCATCACTCCCCAACTAAGAGCTGTGTCCCAGTCACAATTCCGCTCGTTCTTCACTTTGAGAACAATGTTTGTGAGCGTTTGGTTATGTCATTCCATAAGTCCATTGCTCCATGGGCTCATGCCTGGAGTGGTTTTCACTTCAATATTGAAGTTTTCACACATGTCCCTCACTTCACCACTGTTGAATTCACCACCATTATCGCTCATTATCACAAATGTTATGGGTAAAAATAAAATATTTTGCGATGTACAAGGTGAGTTGCCTTTGAAGAGGTCTTCGGTTCCATGCTTCTTATGGTAATTATTCAACTGTCTACTCTCACAATTTCCAATTGATATATCTTATTTACTTCAAGCATTAAGCATGTTTACATATTATCTGTGCAGGTTCAGTTTTTTTTAAATATGCATCATATACACTGTAGTGGACCATAGTGTTGGCTGGCATACATGACACGGATCTGGTCTCCATAAATATACATATCATATGACTATGGCCGAATTTGATTAAAGGTGATCGTAAACCCTCAAGTAAAGTTTCCATTAAATGAAAGACCATTGCAAACATTGTCGGAAAATATTTATTGTAATTTTTTATGATTTTAGTACACAGAGTAAACGGCAAATAAATCATGGTATTCTATGGTGGTCTGTTGCAACCATTTCTAGGTCCGGTGACATTATAGCAATACAGGTGCCTTAATACATATATAACGAACTTTGTATGCACTTTCCAATGCTTGATTCAAGCTTAAGGTGTGTATACTTTGAGTTTCAACACAGACCCACTGTTCCAATGTGCATGTTTCACCAAAATCTGGGAGACAGTAACTCATAAATGTCAAGTCAATTTGAATCTTGTATTTAATTTCCCCGATTTTGGTGAAACATGCACATTGAAACAGTGAGTCTGTGTTAAAACTCAAAGTATACAACACACCTTAAGCTTGAATCAAGCATTGGAAAGTGCATACACAGTTTGAAATATATAAAATATATGATCGCAACAGACCACCATAGAACACCATGCTTTATTTGCAGTTTACTCCGTGTAATAAAATCGAAAAAATTACAATAAATATTCCGCAATGATCTTTCATTTGATGGAAACTTTACTTAAAGGTTTACGATCACTTTAAGGTATGGTGGCCCGGTTTTGACCAGGGTTGCAGTTCACACTTGATTTAATTGGGCGATTAACACACGGACTGAAACTCCAGATTGGGTCACCTGATACTCCCCACTGTCGAGAGATCAGGGAATTGGAAAGGAGAGCTGAGTCTCTGTCACTTCTGAATATGTATATCAGACTGTACTGTAGGTAACGTAATTTGAATTCCGCGAGTCTAAAATCATCTTAACGATGCAAACTGCTTGCTGTCAGCATCACTAAGATTAACATCTGATTCTTAATATTCTAACACAGAATGAAATATTCTCCATATCAGGTTACAGTTCTTGACTTTCTGCACGTTAAATTTTATAGGTTTTATGGCCACATGATGGGAAGTCGACTCAAATCATGTGTTCTGGAGCCCCAACTTGCCTAAATCAAATCTGACCTATGTCATGCGTGTGCTGTGTCCTACTGGTGCAAATGCACAATAAGGTAACCTGGTTATGAGCAGTAAAAGTAAGATTAGCATAAAAATATGACACTTGCCTTTCCATACAGACATGAAAAATACTTGCATGATGACAAACACCAGCCTGTGTTCATTCTTATAAATGTTAACTATTCAACATATATTATAGATATACAAAGTTCGAGCAAATGTCTTCTCCAGAAATAAATGCCAAACATGAAATGAATAACGGAGGTGGTCATTAAGTGTAGCAATTGTTATTTGAGTCTGCACCTACCTCTAGCCAGTAATTCTTCACCAAGCTGGACTTCCTGAAGAAAAAACTTCTGCATAGCCTGTGGGTCATTTATATTTGGGAACTGTAAATGACAAGAATGAGCAAGAACATATTATCACTTAAACATTTCAAGGCAAAAATATTGCTATGTAAATGCTAACCCAGAGGAAGTTCCTGAAACATGTGAAAGGTCTAAAACTAAACTGAAGCCCCCAAACTGCTAATGTTAATATGTTAATATTTTGTAACAATATTGTAAAGGATAAATTTTAGATTTTATTGCATTGTCAGTAGGCCTATGTATTCCAATCAAATCATGATGCAATGTCTTCATATGCTCAAAGTAACTCCGAGCATGTGAAGACAATTGCATCCTGATTTGATTGGAATACACAAAACTGGGTTTTTAAACTATGTGGAATATACCTCTGTAGATGATGAGTGGGTTGTCTGTTCCTTGTTGTTTCGTCTTTCTATTAAAAGTTAAATACATGGTTAAATATTATGGCTCTACTAATCATACAATCCATGACATAAAATTTATGGGATTTCACCAAACCACTATAGATAATTGATGAACTGAGTCAATAATGTGTGAATTGGGATGTCATTAATTGGCTGTGTACATAGTATTGTGTAAGCCCCCTCCAGCATCACACTCCAAAATCTTTAGGTCAAAATAGGTAACTTGAGAAATTAAAGCTGTAACCAATCACAGTAAACCGCGGAATATCTGCAGATCTATGAAGTCGGGCTTGACCAAACTTTGGTGAGAGCTTCCTGAATGTTGACTGATGAAATGATTAGATTTTCAGATGGCTATGATGATTTCATGATTTTTAATTATTTTTTTTCATTATTTATTGATGGCGCAGCTTTTGCACTGTTAACTATGCCCATCAACATGTTCTTGTCCACTGAATATCTGCAGATCTATCAGGTCAGGCCTGACCAAACTTTGGTGAGAGTTTCCTGAATGTTCAGTGATGAAAATCAAATGATTAGATTTTCAGATGGCTATGATGATTTCATGATTTTTAATTATTTTTTTTTTATTATTTATTGATGGCTTATCTTTTGCACTGTTATCTATGCCCATCGGGAACCCTTTGTTGCATGTTTCATTGTGACTTTTGAAGGTTCCCTGATACAAGAAGAGCCTGGTCCATTCAAGATTCAATTTATTTCCATTTATTCCCCTTTTATTTCCCATTTATCTGGGAGCTTACATGCTACACTTGTTCAACCTATGCACTACCCTCGGGAGGATTTCCCCACCCTTGGGGCACTAAATGTTATTGGACTTTTTCCTATCCACAGCTTCTCAGCTTCATGTAATATGTATGAGATGCAGTGTACATTGTTTTTTCACACACACATGCAGAATCACCTAAAATTTATTCCTTTATAGTAATAACTAACAGGTTGGGGACATTATTTTATTTCAGAAGTACAAGAGGAAATAACCGGCGCGGGGTTCTCGCAGCATCGAACCCCTGTTAGGTTTGAATTTCGCGTCGCCTTAAATGAAGAACAACATTTTTCTTCAATTTTGCTATTAAATCATTTTAATCCACATCATATGATTTATCCTAAACCTTTTGCACAAAGTATATTTTATTTCAGAAGTATAATATGAAATAAATGGCAGGGGAATCCCTGCGGTATCGAACCCCTGTTTAGTGTTAGTTTGAATTTCTACATCATATGATTTATCCTAAAACTTTTGCATGAACAACATTTGTGTCCACACATTTGACTGGTACAACATAATGCTTCAATTTTTGTCACCAAACATGTGACTGTACCTTGGAAATTATTTAAAACGAGTGATTAGGAGAGCCCATTTTAGCCTGACTCTGTGCAATTTTGAACCAGTTTGCATACCTGGAGCTTATGCCCCCACCTCCCCCCACCCACCCAAATAATGATAATGGTGGGCTTGTGTCAATCATTGTGATTCTATGCCATTAACTTGTTATCACACTTGTGCAATGCATAAATTGCCACTGATAAAGCTACACTTTCTTGCATGCTGTAATCCCAGCACACCACTCACGTGAAAACGAAGTCTATTATATACATTACAGAAACCACACAAACTGTATCCGCAAGGCTGTATCCAGGGATTTTTTGCTGGTTCCGATCCCAAACTCCCAGTTCCTTTTCGTAATTCATTATTGAGGGTCCAATTTTTTTAGTGAATTTAGGCACAAAGAGCCTGTGATCAATCACAAAACAGAGGTTTATTAACATGAAATTCAATACCCAGCTATGCAATGGGATCGATATTGAGGCTTCCAGAAGCTTTTTCTAGGAGTATTTCCTTCAGAAATCCTTTCAAATTGAACAACAACAACAGTTTCGTTTTTTGTTTCATTTGAGTTTTGGGCGCCCATACGTTTTCCGGAACTAAATTGGCTCTAGATGCAGCCCTGATCCTACTTGACAAAAAAAACCAGGCTGAGGGGTCCACGCACCTTTTAGGTGCTTGCCTGCAATTCATGTTTACACTTACAGTGCACTTATGTAATGGCCAATTTGATTAGCTAATGGTTATGTCATGATTTGGAGCTGGCGATCACATGATGCCACAGTGGCATGTGCATCTTCAGTCAGCAGAGCTAGGATGATTTACTCCATCTATCTGCATACGACAGAGTATACATGTATATATTTTCATATACATCAAAGACCATGTGTAGCTGTATGGTTCTCTCGAAGGATGCAATTTTCATCACCAGAAACAAATAAGAATTTTTGTTTGGCCTTGCAAGCTGCAATGTGTATCTTCAATTGGGATTTTATTACATTTTGGCAGGCGACATTTCAGCCCGCGACATCTCGGCAAGAACTCAAAACTGGGGGATACGACATTTATGTCAGAAATTTTTTGCATGCCTACATATATCAAACTTACATCACACGTGCATGTGATCATGAAACAGATTGACCTATTTTTTCAGGTCAGCAGGTCAAACTAATTCTAAGTTTGGGATAGCTATATGGTTCTGTTCTAATTAATTTCCAGAATTCCCTGTCAGTATCCACAACAGAAACAGCCAAATCAGATAATTCAATAAAACAGGCTTTGGGTGTGCATTTATTTGCAAAGTGATTGAACCAGTTCAAAAATGCACAAATTGATATATATTTGTTCAAATATTTTCCGAAATTCATTACAGTTTATCACCGAGTGATAATACTGTACGGTACCAATAACGGTTCTCAGAAACAGTCTCAATCCCGCTAAAAGCGCATGTTGATCTTTCAATGAACCTTTTCAGGGCCACCCAAAAGTTACGGTCACCCTTCGAGGTGTAGGCTGACGGCTCTATGAAAGCATGATCATCGACATGAATCGCTCAGCCTCAATTCTTGTATCACATCATACCGTACCAAATTAACAAATTTAATAATAAGATAAAATATACGTGGAGTGTGTTTGTATAGCATGTCATTCAATCCATGTGTCATTTTCTGCCAGACTGTCGCTCTAAAAATATGTCGGATGCCATGGGAATTGGCACAATTATGTTTGTGAGAAAGAATAACTGGGTTCGCATTTTCAAAATATATGATCGCTGGCTGTAAGTACCCACATACATAGTGAAGACAGGAAATCACCCCTTGATAGAATAACAAAAATCCACCCGTAACAAGCCAAGGTTTTGGGATTTTAGTTTCACGGGCCACTTTTATCAAAAAAAAAAAAAAAGCCAGATTGTTTTCAAAAAATCATGCTAAACAGAAAATTAATTTTAACCAGCCTAATCCCAAGTAGTTTGACCAGTGTGAAAAACAGTATGTCGCATGCCAAAATGTGGCTCCCAGTTGTCATGGACATCGATTGAATAAGGGAATATCAACTGAATTCATGCTGGTGAAGTTGTAAAAATTGACACATGTATAGCTCGGATTGACAGTTCAACCTATGGCGAAAAATGATAAAGGGCCCACTTTTCGATACATGTCAAAACCTACTTTCTCGTAGCTTCTTCTTGAACAGAGGATCACTCCTCCTCTTCCTGTCGAAATATATGCAATAACCAAGGAAACATATCCCTGCCCCAGCTGCAGCAAAACCTAGAGTTGATCTTGATATCATTTCCAAACAAATAATGTTCCGAGAACAAAACACATGTGGAAACGGGAAGTCGATAGTAGAGTGTGCCTTTCACTGAGCATGCGCTGGGCAGCACTCTGTATAGCATTTGGGCCCCCAAGTCATCACGGACTGGACAGAGCCAGTCACAGAGGGTTGCTGCGATGAATGAGCTTTCAAAAACACCAACCGTATTCATCTTCAGCGTGTGCACGTCTTCAGAGGAAAATACAACCCATATAGAGAGTCAGAAGATCTGCTGAAAGCAGACGCACTGACGGTCTGAAGTACCAATCCATAAACTGCCATTTTGTCCATTGTAAGCATTCATGTAATGGTTCTTCCGATGTTTCCTGTGGCTGTGCCGATACAGAATTGAATTGAAATGAATTACAAAACACACACTTAACATAGTTCGAGCGGGCGAGTTTAAATAAACATGAAACAGTCTTTTGATGAGGTTAATATGTGGTTTTGTGGACCTGACAAAGCAATATTCCCCGAGGCGGACGGCCGATGAAGATGAATATTGCCGGATTATATTTACCTTTCAGCAGACGCTGAAAGGTAAGTATAATCCCCGGGCCGTAGCCAGGATTTATTGAGGGGTGGTTCGCCTTCACTCCAAAAGGGCACATCAGGGGGTTCGCTGTATGTGAAAAGGGGCAAATAGGGGGTTCGCTTCAGTTTGAAAAGGGCATTTATATGAGAAAAATATATAATATTTCCGAAAGGGGGGTTCGCACGAACCCAGAAAACCCCCCTTGGCTACGGGCCTGAGATTATCCAGCAATATTCACCGCTCTTCACCGAGGAAGGTGAATATTGTTTTGTCAGGTCTTAAAAAAAAAAACACTTATTGGCCGATATCAAAAGACTATAATTGTTTTATTATATGAGCCGGACGTCTGATAACCTTCTTGTTGAGTTGGTGAAAGCAGTAGACATAATAGACATCTTGCTTTACACTCCACGATCTGGGGCTGCTGTCAGCCATACGGTAGTGTAAACCGACGGCCAATCCAATGGCTGTGTAACGAATTTTGGTACCCCCTAAACGTTAAATCGGGACTAAACACAAGCCCGAACCGAAGCGCGAATCTGGAATATAGAGAGCACGCAAAGCGGGAAGTGCAATGAAAACAGGGGTCCACATTATGCCACAACGTTCAACATAAATACGGATATACGAAAGATATATGACTGAATCAACTTGCCGTCCAGTATTTATATCCATCCTGGTCTGTGATATCAACGGAGAATACTATACCTAATGTTCCCGTTGACAAAGAAACTGTGCAAACAGTATACAGCGATATAATCAGCGGTAACGAAAGTGGAACTAGAAGTCGGGAGTTATCGTTCCTAAACTGCTGGGAGTTGTCTTTGACAAGAAAGTGCAGATGGCGCAACGAGAAGGTCAGACGGATCATCCGGGCGACACGACGTTATGTGTGCGTTTGCCTGATGGGTATAAAAGTGACTGTATCGAACAAAAATGACACTACTTCTTCCCAAGCAGACGCTGAAAGGTAAATATAATCCAGCATATTGGTACAGTAAGACGGGTTTTATTCAGGGACAGGGGATACACTCGGGAGACCAGAGGTGTGATCGGTAGACTGTCGGGCAAGCCTTTGTGCTGGGTTGGCAGGGACCTCGGTAACATATAGCAGTGGTATTGTCGGCAAAACTGGTGATATTCCAAGGATTGTGGAATCGGGCTGCTGATACAGAGGAGGCACCTATAGACTAAAAGACAGAGGGAAATCACGATCTACCATACCTGCTGGAATTCGAAGGAAAAAGTCACCCTCACAAGCCAGTTTACTCGCACAGACCTTGGAGTGTTTACGGAGGAGAGGCATAACGCTGTCTGAGAGCGTTCTCATCGTGAAACGGGTGACAGAACACTGGTACTTACCTTAGAGGGAAGACGATACAAATGTCCAGGCAGGTCATCATGGCACTCCATCCTTAAATGTACATTACAAGCCTAGTCAAATTTCCAAACCCCTGTTACCTCAATGCAACCGGAAATCAGAGCTCCATCATATCGTACAGCATCAGTACCTACCCCTTCCAGTAAACAACCAGGGCCTGTTACATGCACTAACGTCATCAAACCTGCAGAGCCTTTTACAAATTCAAACGGGACGTGTAAACTTCCGTCTGCCGCTGAAGCAAGACTGCATTTTCCCCCTTGTGAGTTACAACCATCTGTTCCGGACCTAGTTGCCTCCCCTGAGCCAGTAGTCCTTGATGATCTTCCAGATGACTACATCATAAATGATCCTGCTCAATCTCCAGTTACTCGTCTTATCCAGCTAAACCGGCCAGGAGTTCAGATTCCTGAAACTCTGGACTGTGACCACCAATCAACATGCGACAACCAATCTCCATCTTCCACTCAGAAGTCTTTTTTAGATCTGCGCCTTCAGCAAATCCCACCAACGTAGCAACAGCAAGTCTAGTCACCTCGCAATCTTCCAAATTGTCGACATCTTTGCCCCAGGTTCTAAACATAGCATCTTTCAACTGTAAAAACATCATTACCAACAGCAAAACTGTTCATGTCGTTCTGAGAAAGGCTGACCTCGTTTGTCTCCAGGAACATTGGCTGTTTAATTTCCAGCATGATATCCTTAAAGAATTTCACCTTCAATTTTTAGCGGAACTAAAGTTCGTCGACGACAGTGATCCTATACCCTCAACACATAAACCAAGAGGCTATAGTAGCAATCTGATGGAAAAAGACACTGGACCATCTTGTGGTATCTATCCTGGATGGAATCTGCAGAATTCAAGCCATCTCTATCTCCACCTCTCCACTTCCTGTTCTGTTAGTCTCAGCATACATGCCAACTCGCGGGAGTGCAGCCTTCGATCTTGCCTACCAGGATGTCCTCGACGAGTTCTATGAACTGGTCACCAAATACAGCCTGTCACACTGCATCTTGCTGGCAGGCGATTTCAACTGTGATCTAACAACAGATTGTGTCTCCAAGAGAAAAACAGACCTGCTTTTGTTTCTAGATGAGTTGGGGCTCGCTTATCAAACCTCCGGCCCTACTTTTGAGCATACAAATGGGAGGGACCATTCTACCATCGACTATCTTCCCTGAAGACTCCAAGCACCTTCTAGGCCTCGTCAAACGTTTCCATAAGATCTTTGGTAACAGTTCTGACCACCATCCTATTGGCACAACTCTTCAGGTATCTGCTACACTCAATGCGACCAATGCCCCAAAATCTGTAATTCCGCAAATTGGGACAAAGTCGACAAAGCAGAATACCAAGATCTCATCTTACCATCCCTGTGCGACTATAATCTGGAGATTCTCTCCCGTCAAGGAGATAATGAAAATTTCACATTTATGCTCAGCGGAGATCGCAGCTGCTGCCGCAGCAAACAAGAAACCTCACTGGACGTGGAAGAGTGCTGGTTCTCCACGTGATCCTTAGCATCCCGCCGCTCAATAGCGCCGAGATGCCTCGATATCTCTTAGACGGACACAACGACAGACTGCAGCCGAATCATCAAACCGTAAGCCTGACACATTAATGGAGGCAGACTCCGACGACAAACAGTTATTCTTCAAATTAGTCTGTCAGCAAAGGAATCTAGGAATGTAGATCTTAACACCCTTCTTGTGGATGACCACATATACTCCAATGACCAGATCCTAGAGGATGGCATTCTCACTTTACGCAGATTTCCACTCCGTCAAAAAAACCCTTCCTACAACAGTCGTCTCAAAGCTGAAGCCCAGTTTGACAAAATCTTGATTACCGACCTTTGTCGTATGCAAAATGATTATACACGTAACTATTGCCGAAATAGAACAGTCCATCTTAAAACTTGGCCGCAACAAGGCTCCAGACTGCTCGGGTGTGACTATTGAACACCTGAGATTTGCCAGCTTCATAGCCCTTGCATCCCTTACGACTGGGGTACTCACCCCAATATTCGAAAAAAAGGAAGTAAAGAACAAGCAGCCAACTATCGTGGTATAACTGTTACATCTCTTTTCACCAAAGTCGTTGGAAGCGTAATCCGTTCCAGGATGAACCCACAGCTGATGTTACAGCAAAATCCCTTGCAGTGTGGCTTCACGGCGGGCATCTCCCCCTTGTACAGTGCAATCATCCTACATGAGTCGGTCAATAAAGAACAAATCGAGGTATCCAGCACCTGTTGGTCTACTTGATCCCAGAGCTGCGTTCGATGTGGTGGATCACTCCATTCTTCTCAGAAAGCTGTATATAGCCGGCGTCCAAGGCTCCATGTGGCTAACTATTTCACATCTTCGACTGTCCGATCCAGTCACCATCCAACAGGGGGTGCGCCAAAGGGGCATCCTCTCTACGGATCTGTACAAGGTGTATACCAATGACCTGCTCAATAGACTCACCCACTGTGGCCACGGAGCTCGGGTGGGAGTGGTCCCCTGTCCAGCCCCCACGTGTGCTGACGATGTATGTCTCAACGCCTGCAACGATTTCAACCTTCAAACCCTGCTGGATTTTGCAGTTAATTATAGGAAAGACCAACACTATGATCTTCAACCATCAAAGAGTGCGATCTTGTGTTCCGAGAAATCTGTCGATTACGAGTTCTCTCTCGATGGTGTCGTCATGTCCATTGCTAGCTCTGCCATTCATTTCGGTCTACACAAGATGGCTCTATTTTGAAGGCTCGTCCATCCATTGAGGAAAACGTCAGGAAAGCTAAACGTGCGATGTATTCCCTAATGGCTCCTGGACTACACGGCATTAACGGCTTGAATCCTGTAACCGCACATCACCTATTGGAGACCTATGTCCTGCCCATCCTACTGCGAGGCGTCGAGACCCTCTACCTGACCCAGGGAGACGTACAGCTCCTGGATCTCTTCTATGGTAAAGCTCTAAAACAAATCTTGTCTCTACCGGACCGTGTGGCCAAACCTGCAGTCTAAATCCTCCTTGGCTGCCTGCCTATGGAGGCCCGGATTCATTTTCGAATGTTGACACTTCTGAGAAATATCTTTTCTGGTGGAAACTCGTTGTTGCATGAAATCTGCACTAGGCAAACCATCATGAAAGGCTTCATCGGCAAGACTTGGTTCTCCGAGGTGCGAAGAGTCCTCGCCATATACGACCTACCGTCACTCCATCAACTCCTTCAGAAGACGCCATCAAAAACATCTTGGAAGCGTATCGATCGATTGACCTGTGCTCTCCTCATCCGTTTGTGAAATCCATCACCTCAAATATGGTGGACGTTCGTTCTGCACCGTCTCATTAATTTCTTATTAATAATATCTATGTGAAATTTGGCAACACAATATATCAGCAGCATATAGGTATTCCAATGGGTACTAATTGTGCACCCCTGTTGGCTGACATATATCTGTTCTCTTATGAATATGACTATATGCAGGCGCTTTCAAAAACCGATCCATTCAAAGCCCGTTCCTTCTCATTCACCAAACGCTATATACACGATCTTCTCGCTGTGGATAATCGCTATATAAATGACGCAGTGAAGGATATATATCCACCTTCACTGGATTTGAAGGAAACTACAGATAACCCTACAGGCACATCATATTTAGACCTATATCTCTATAAAAATAAAGCGGGCCTTCTCTCTCGTCGACTGTATGACAAAAGAGATGATTACAATTTCGACATCGTAAACTATCCCTTTCTGGACAGTAATATTCCAGTGGGACCTGCGTATGGCGTATACATATCACGCCTAGTAGCATTGGCTAGATCCTGTGTTAAATGTGACGATTTTAATCAACGTCACAAAACATTGTTGCAGAAACTTATAAAACAGGGATACACAACCAAGCGCCTCCACTCAAAGTTTCTCAAATTTGGCGATACGTATCGCATGCTGATAGCAAAATACGAGCGTAGCGTGCAAGATCTATGGCGTTACGTTTCGCAACTTGTGTCTAATTCCGCTTAACCCGGTGCTAGGGGCCGTATGAACCCATGTACTTCAAGATCCTCATGGTACTCATATGAACGGTCACAATCAAAGCGTGACTGAGATACATCATTCTTTAGATGACGACTTTACAACGAATATTACGGATTAAGAATACTGATCAGCGATACGGATTTGATATTTTTGGAACATCATGATGTCTTGCCAGCATCATTGAAAATTGTTGACCGCTTCTCTCTTGCAGGAAACAAGCCTATGTTTATGTATACTATGATTGTCTTTTTTGAATTTGGTGCTAATACTGTTATATGGAATATGGAATAGGTCTTTGGATTATGGACGCGGCTATTCTCTAATGGACGACGGCTGAATTATGAATGACGGACCAGACGCTTGTAATTAAGGCTCCTGACTGGGTGCTACGTCTTGCAAGCCAACCGTGCCGTATTCAATCAGCATGCAGTGAGAGCCATGTGCCAGCTTTGCTCTCAGAGCAATGAAAACAGAACGCATTTTCTCGTCACCCATGGAGCTTTATCTGAAATACGCACCAAGTTCCTGTATCTCCTTGCCTCCACCTTATGCTTTGAGTGTGGTACAGATGCTCTCAACGCTTCATCGGTTCCTGACCATCTAGCTTCAATCAATCTGATTAAAACTCAGTCTTAATAACCGCTCCTCTATCTGATATGTCGCTAATTAAGATCTGGGACAGTCCCTATCTTAAAGCTGTCGCGCATGTCATACTGGCGACTAATCACAGTCCAACTTCGACAGGCGAAGGGGTGCCTATATTCAGTGGCGGCGAAGTTCAAGCCGAGATCGAAAATTATGGTGTGCCATGAATTTGACGTGCCCGCATTAAAGCAGGAGAAACTGCAGATGCTTTCTTGCATGCTACGTAAAAGACACTGTATAGCCGTTCTTCCTACCGGCTACGGGAAATCTTTATGTTGCCGAGTGTACGGACGAAGCGCAGAAAAATCCAACCCATGCAGGCGGCTGATGAAGTTCTTGCTCTCGACTCCAGTCCATGAGCGACCACCGAAGATTATTATTTGCTCCCCGTTGCTCTCTTCAATGACAGACTAGGTGAAAAGATCAAGGGATATTTCTTGCACTGCTGGATATATAGGTACGGTTATTTTGTTTCATAAAATCAGTTCATAACTGCATCGCAATAACAACGTTAATATTAGGAGAGAAGCCGACACGCTATACTACGAGGCGTCTCATTGGGCGACTATTTGACCCGGAAGCTATTTGATTCGGAGTTCATCTGACGGATTTGTTATAGGGACTGTCCCAGATCTTAATTAGCGACATGTCCGACAGAGGAGCGGTTATTAAGTCTGAGTTCTAATCAGATTGAGCTTCACTCATATTGAATCCACTGAACTTCCTCGGTAAATGCTCCTGTCTGCCGTCGGTGGAGAGGATGATCAGGCGGTATACCTATATTCTCCATCACCGTATATCCGAGCTTTTAAATCAACTGCAATAGACTAACTGAACTCCTAAACCAATTCTATTAAAATCCTACTACATGTAGACATCGTCTCTTCAAACTGCATGAACTGTCGACTCCCGACTCCTCCATTGTGCCTTGTGTTGTGGTGTGGCGTGTTTTTAACATTCGTTTCGTGTCGTGTGTGTTTTTAATATTCATTGTGGAACTATGTACTCCTACGCAGGTGAGTAGTATACAAAGAGTGATCTGGCAATGTTTTCACCCGGATGTAACTCTGACGTCACAATTAGTGGTATGTAAGCGTGATTGTGATTGGCTGGTGAGGAGTGGGAGGCGTGGTCTGTGTGTGGTGGGAGGTGGGACCAAGATGGCGGCCAGTTTTTGTGTCGTGTGTGGTGTGGGTACAAGATGGCGGCCAGTTTGTGTGTCGTGTGGTGTGGGTACAAGATGGCGGCCAGTTTTTGTGTCGTGGGAGGTGTGGGTACAAGATGGCGGCCCGTTTTTGTGTCGTGTGGTGTGGGTACAAGATGGCGGCCAGTTTTTGTGTCGTGGGAGGTGTGGTTACAAGATGGCGGCCCGTTTTTGTGTCGTGTGATGTGGGTACAAGATGGCGGCCAGTTTTTGTGTCGTGTGTGAGTGTGGGTACAAGATGGCGGCCAGTTTTTGTGTCGTGTGGTAGGAGGTGGGACCAAGATGGCGGCCCGTTTTTGTGTCGTGTGTGAGTGTGGGTACAAGATGGCGGCCAGTTTTTGTGTCGTGTGTGGTGTGGGTACAAGATGGCGGCCAGTTTTTGTGTCGTGTGGTGTGGGTACAAGATGGCGGCCAGTTTTTGTGTCGTGGGAGGTGTGGGTACAAGATGGCGGCCAGTTTTTGTGTCGTGTGGTGTGGGTACAAGATGGCGGCCAGTTTTTGTGTCGTGTGTGAGTGTGGGTGCAAGATGGCGGCCAGTTTTTGTGTCGTGTGTGGTGGGCGAGGAGGTGGGTACAAGATGGCGGCCAGTTTTTGTGTCGTGTGGTGGGAGGTATGGATGGTGTGAGTGAGTGCAAGAATGTATTCATCCGCGGTGATGCAGTCATGTCTGGCGGTGATTCGGTCTCGGGAAAAAGCTTCCGCGGAGAAAAAGTAGTCCCTAGATAAAATGGTCCGATGGGGTCGAGTGAGGTATCAAAGTGAAGCTTAGGTGAGCGGGCATCTAATGGGCTGGGTGTGGGATTGAAATATCGGCATTGTGCGCATGCGCGGTGGCCGTAGGGTATGAAAATAGCCTTTTTGGAGCTAGGGGATTGACTACTGGTCCGATGGGGTCGAGTGAGGTATCAAAGTGAAGCTTAGGTGAGGGGGCATCTAGTGGGCTGGGTGTGGGATTGAACTATCGGCATTGTGCGCATGCGCGGTGGCCGAAGGGTATGAAAATAGCCTTTTTGGAGCTAGGAGATTGACTACTGGTCCAGTGGGGTCGAGTGAGGTATCAATGTGAAGCATTCATGAAGGGGCATCTGATGGACTGGGTGTGGGGTTGAATTAGGGTGATTCTGCGCATGCGCGGCGGCCAAAGGGTATGAAAATAGCCGTGTTGGAGCTAGGGGATTGACTACTGGTCCAGTGGGGTCGAGTGAAGTATCAAATTGAAGGTGAGGTGAAGGAGCATCTAATGGGCTGGATGTGGGGTTGAACTATCGGCATTCTGCGCATGCGCGGCGGCCAAAGGGTGTGAAAATAGCCTTTTTGGAGCTAGGAGCGCCCCTAATGGACCAATGGGGTCGAGTGAGGTATCAAATTGAAGGTGAGGTGAAGGGGCATTTGATGGGCTGGGTGTGGGGTTGAATTAGGGTGATTCTGCGCATGCGCGGCGGCCAAAAGGGTATGAAAATAGCCTTTTTGGAGCTAGGAGAGCCCCTAATGGACCAATGGGGTCGAGTGAGGTATCAAATTGAAGGTGAGGTGAAGGGACATCTAATGGGCTGGGGTGGGGTTGAACTATACCGTTTAGGTGTATTGATGATAATAAAATTTAAAGATCACATGTCCAACACATACTCACATAATGAAAGCAAGAATCGAACTTGCGTCCCCTCGAGATGAAGGATACCCGTCCAGGTTTCATTTTTTTGAGGTGTACTGAAATGCTCTCTCTAATTTATGCCACGGTATCTATTTTTACAGCTGTCAACTGTTATGGTTTGGTCACAATGTTGCCATTTTCTCCCCTATATTTAGCGTCCACAAAAAGAAGAGTATATTACAGCAATTATGTTCAAGAAAACACCCCGCTAGAAAATTGTCTTCAAATTGTCTGTTGTTGTGGGAGTATAAAAAAATCCTGGTCGACAGGGGCGCGTATATTTCGTGCGACGCTATGTTGCCAATGCATTGAAATTTGAATAGGTTGTCTGCATGGGTTTCAACGCAAGTATAGTACTAAAGTCTAGCTTACCTTACCTGATAAAAGAGTTTAGTCCAGATGATCTGGGGCTGTTTTTTTCCTAGGTGGGTATAACACACCATGAAGCGGGAGGTCACGTGATCAGTTCAAGGTCATATCCATTTTTTTCCATCACGGTTGTGCGGAGGTGTATGACGTCACTTCCGGTCTGCGTGAATCGGGCGTGACCTGGAAAAAGGATTGATCTGTAATCTGTGTTGTTGTTGTTGCTCCCTTTTTTTGCACTAACCCATCAGAATAATACGTATCACGGACTACACCCGTAGAGCTACATCTGGTCTATAAAACACGTCCCTCTGGATCCCACACCTTCATTTCTACAGAGCCATGGCGGAGATCCAGCCCCATGCGACTCGCATTTTACAGTATGCCACCGTGGTGAATTCATTCACGGGTTACCGAGCAGTGGTCCGTCCATGTTTGCAGATGGCGACGACAACGAGGGACGACGCCAGATCCTGAACGAGTTCACAGAAGCGGTCCTCCACATAGTGCACTCGATGGAGAAGCGTGCCATCACTCACCACTACTGGACTATGACAGCCATCCTTGATGCTCGCGCTATGGACCAGGAGCGCTCACGCCGGAACCAGTGCCGGCTGGTTGGCCTCATACTAGTCTGTGCCCTATTGACCCTGGCGCTGTGGTATTGACACTATAAATACGAGGGATGAGACAGAGTGTGTGTCATTCTCCCTTCGACATTTACAGCAAGCATGTCACTACGCGCCATCCTGCCTCTTACACCCAGTGTGGGGTTATACGTCTATCAAGATAAAGTCATCCTGGTGAAAGACGATGAAGCTATTTACTGGGCGCCCGCTGAGATGCTATCGAATACGGTGACGCTACAGCGTGATGGCTGGACTAAATTTACACGGGTGTTGAGCGGTGAGTTGGACGGAGACCTCATCCACCTGGACAATGCCATCTACGTATATTCCGACCCGCCCGTCCACATACGCCTGGGCCGCTACCAAGAGCCTACGCGAAGTATCCTCCTAAGCCCCTCTGTGTGGTCAGCCTTGGAGAAAGTAGTGCCTATTGTGGACCAGTTGTTTACATCGGACGACCGATCA
>JAVTVY010004021.1:0-40938 GCA_036873755.1 Hanleya hanleyi | reverse complement strand
CTACAAAAATCTATTTGATGGAGATACGACTTTTTCTAAAACAAAGATACACCATCATGCTTCATATAAGAAGGTAGAAAATATTGGTTTGTCTCTGAATAAGGACAGTTTATCATCCAGAAATCCAATCAATACATGATGATCTAGGATACATTATTCTATGGTGGTGAAAACATTTGCATTCCCAATGGATTTGCTCATAAAAGTAGATAGCAAAACGATAGCTCAGCACCAGGGTATATAATCATACATGGTAATATCCTGCCAGTTGGCATTATTTCCATTAGCATTGTTATCCGAAAGGGAACTGACAAGCTGTGATATATTTTCTTTTAACCTATGACAATCACAGACAATAGTTCCATCAACTTATACAGATATAACTCTATTATCACAAGCACGTAGCAAGTGTCAGGTCCGACATTCAATAGTGTTGGTATCTTGTTGAAAAAAATGCAGCCTTGCCATATCATTAGAGAGAGAGAAGTAAGATCCAACGTCGCGTTTAGCAATAGTTCAGATATATAACGACAATCTGCCAAACATTTATGATTCATCACAATTGTTTGTAAGACAAATGTTGTTGATGAAAGAATAATAATTATGCAGATCCTAATATATCATTTAATTATTAAACAAATAATACTTTGAATTATAGGCAAAGTTGACGGCATAACTTATCAAGTTTCATTTTACATTCTGGTTTTTGGTAACATTATTAGGGGAAGTTACTTCTTCTACATATAGTTGATGTCTTTTATTGTTATTCCTCATGAACACTGCCATAAGTTGAGAAATATTTCACAGCACTATCAATCCCAATCCCAATTGTCTTCGCCAATGTCATTTTCAAAGGTCTGGGTTTTGCACGGCTCAATCGTTTGTATTCTCCACACACACTTGAACAATCCAGGCCATGATCCTTCCAGGCGCATCTGCTTCAGCTGCAATCCTTCTTGCAGTTCCACCTGATAACCTCAAGTAACCCCTGAAGCTGGTGGCAGATCAGTTTTCGCGGGCAGAAACCGATTGAATTGTGGATGGTCTTTCCCTCAAGTCAATTCCTTCGTCTGGGTTACTACTGTATAAACATATAATCGTTTTCTATGCTGCTGCAATAAATGACCTTCGTCGAGACTCCCATGACCTGAATGAACACTTCAGCTTGTTGGCGAAATAGCTCAGTGACAGTTATCTTCTTCAAGGCAGCACCTTTGTCAATGCCATATGGTCGGAATACTGTGTCACAGCCCAGAATGGCATACACAAGCAACATTTTTGTACAGACTTGCATTCCCAGCACAGCCTTTGTCTTCTTGACATTCCAAACTCTCCGGTCTCGCTAGTGACCTGGTCATTCAGTCAAAGAAAGACGAATTTCTAGCAAACAGCGTCAACAAGTAGCAGTTCATTACTCTTATAAGTGACCAGTTGGAAAGGGCAGGATGTTTCATATGCAGATGATTTTATTGTAAAAGCTGCCGCTTAATCGACTGAAAGCATCAGAACTTTGGTTGATTATGATATTGACCTGTTAGTTCTGCTCTGCTTTCATGCAGACATGGATGACAATGACATCTACTTTCAGCCAAGAGAGAATGCAAAGAAACGGATAGTTTGGAATGTCAAGAAGACAAAGGCTGTGCTGGGAATGTAAGTCTGCACAAATATGCTGTTTGCGCATGCCATTTAGGGCTGCGACACAGTCTACTGACCATATGGCATTGGCAAATGTGCGGCCGTAAAGAAAGCAACGCTCAATGAGCTATTTCGCCAATAAGCTGAAGTGTTCAACCAGGCCATTGGGAGTCCTGATTGAGGGTATCTATTGCAGGTCCTTGTGTGTTTATACAATGGTAACCCTGACGAAGCAATTGGCTGCATGAGATACAAGCGTTTCTGTGGCAAAAACAAACCACATATGTATATGTGCAGGTACAATTACAGCACATATAAGGGAGTGGGAAGAGGTGCCGACATACTGGCATTCAAAACCTTCCACCAACATCAGCATCAGCTAAGTATCAAGGTTCGCGTGTTTAGAGTGGAAAGGGAAGACCATCCATTGCGACCACAAGAATGAAGGTGGACGGCTTCTCTCTGTGTAAACTGAACTGCCACCAGTTCCACTGGCACCCTTTGAGGTTATCAGGTGCAACTGCAAGAAAGATTGCAGCTGAAGAATATGCATCTGTAGGAGCATGGCATATAGTTTTGAAAATGTAGATGAAACATGGTAAATGGCATGGTAGAACGTCATGGTAGAACATCAAGTTTGCCTATAATCTAGCTTATTATTTGTTTGATAATTAGTTGATAGGATCTGCATAATTATTCTTCTTTCGTCAAAACCTATCTGACAAACAATTGCGATAGATCATTAATGGATTGCAGAGCTGTATTTATCAACAAGGCACATGTTGTGATAATAGATATCTCCATGAGTGGGTTTGTGGAAATATTGTCTGTGACAGTTATCGGTTGAAGGAAAATATATCACAGCTTGTCATGACTTTATGACAAAAGAGATGATTACAATTTCGACATCGTAAACTATCCCTTTCTGGATAGTAATATTCCAGTGGGACCTGCATATGGCGTATACATATCTCGCTTAGTAGCATTTGCTAGATCCTGTGTTAAATGTGATGATTTTAATCAACGTCACAAAACACTGTTGCAGAAACTTATAAAACAGGGCTATTCTACCAAGCGCCTCCACTCAAGTTTCTCAAATTTGGCGATACATATCGCATGCTGATAGCAAAATACGAACGTAGCGTGCAAGATCTATGGCGCTACGTTTCGTAACATGTGTCTAATTCCGCTTAACCCGGGGCTAGGGGCCGTATGAACCCATGTACTTTAAGATCCTCATGGTACTCATATGAACAGTCACAATCAAAGCGTGACTGAGGTACATCATTTTAGATGACGACTCTATAACGAATATTATGGATTAAGAATACTGATCAGCGATACGGATTTGATATTTTGGAACATCATGATGTCTTGCCGGCATCATTGAAAACTGTTGACCGCTTCTCTCTTGTAGGAAACAAGCCTATGTTTATGTATACTATGATTGTCTTTTTGAATCTGGTGCTAATACTGTTATGTGGAAAATGGAATAGGTCTTTGGATTATGGACGCGGATATTCTCTAATGGACGACGGCTGGATTATGAATGACGGACTAGACGCTTGTAATTTCATTTATTTTGGGACAGAATTCCTCTTTCAGATGATTATGATAATGACATAAATGTTAACTGACTGAATATTACCATCTATAATTCATATAGCCTGATGCTGAACTATCAGTTTGCTATCTACGCTTATGAGCAAATCCACCGGGAAGACACATGTTTTCATAGCCATGGCATACTGTACCCTGGGTCATGTATTAATTGGATTTCTGGATGATAAACTGTCCTTATTGATGGAAAAAACAATATTCTACCTTGCTTATATGAGGCATAATGGCCTTTTATGTATTATAAAATGGCGTATCTTTGTTTTCAAAAAAAGTATCTCCACCAAATAGATTTTGGTAGACTTTTAGTATGTTGTTTTGGGAACCTATTAGAAATACATACCAGTGAAAAAAATTCTGTTGCAATTTGTTTTGGGTCCAGCTAATAAAAACAGATAGATTGCATGGACTGTCATGAAAATGGTAAAAAGTTCAGATTTAGAATGACCCCATACATCCGCCATTTTGAATTTTCCCATAAATATTTTCGTGCAAGGGTATTATTTTAGGCTGAGTATAACCATGATATGATAACGAATGGAATGAGTGTAAGTAATGACCCATTTCTTTCACGCTTAGTACCAAGTACAAGGTTTTCTTGTAGGAGCAAGAGATAGGTAAACACTGAAATTTCGCGAAAAATACCTCAAATTTCAACTTGAAATTTAATATATTTCCCATGCATGTCTGTTTGTAGACTTTTAGTATGTTATTCTAGAGACCTTTCAGAAACGCACTGCAGCAAAAACAATTCTGTTGCAATTTGTGGTGGGTCAAACCTCAATTTGACTGGACTAATACGGTATGTGACCTTTAGCATCAAGTTCCTCCTAAGACATTTTGAGTTTTTCAATAAACACATACATTCAACGCCAGAGTTTTTAGAAATAGTGGCGCAATACCTTTCCCAAAATACTTTTACCTCCTGAAGGGCCCTCGTCAACAGGGTTGAAAGAAGCTTGGTGGTGCAGCTTCTAGAACCAGCTATGAATCTAGCTTTGTATGGTGATTTATGCATTTTGGGAGTCCAGTATACTTTTGGTATATCGTTATGTTTGGTTGGAAGACAAATACCTCTTTCCTTGAGAAACGTTTTGTGATTGTTAAATAAATCTTCCAGAGTAAATGCAGTTTGAGAGTAAGTAGACGTATTTGATGACGATATGTTTATACTCAATTCTTCAACCAGCACCTGGTAATAGTAATATTTACATATGAATATTATATTATTTGGAGCTTTGTCTGCTGGGACTATGACGAATTTACTCTGGAGATTTGCTAGCACTTCTTGCGAATTGGGGCTTTTCAGTACTTGTTTTGCTTGGGGAAGGGTACTTCTGTCAATATGGCGGATTGTTTCAACGACCTTGCTCTTGATGAGGTCCAGCCAATCATCGAGTTTTGTAGGATCAACTTTTTCTCGCTTAGACCAATCAATAACGTACTGTTCCAAAGCAGTCAGGACTATCTTTCTGGTCTGTTACAGTAACCTCCAAATCTAGGATGCAGAAAGAAGACTATGGAGCTAGTATGTACTATTGCACACTGGATCGTGTCCAACAAGCTTAGATATATATATATGCTCTATACACCAAAACCTAACATTTGTATGCTAAATTTACAGGCGCGGGTTTGATCTGACTAAAAAAACCTTTGGATTAATTCAATATACACCCTACTGAATCGACAAGTATGATTATAGGTGAATGCACCAGTCCATTTGTCATGCGACCATGAACTGTAGGTTGGATCACTTCACATTGAAGCCGCATAACAGCTGCAATGTTATAATGAGGCAACATATGATTATATATCAGATATGTCGACAGTCCATGGTAGCTACCATTTGTCTTGGCAACAGTCCATTTGGCGAATCATTGGATCAGACGATGTGCTCTCTGTGCATCATTCACAAGTGCATGTTGACCTACCATGGACTGTCGATCGGTCCGATGATGATACCATGGTCTGTCGTAATATCAGACAGACAGGGAATAAACTATTAATGGTTCATACTCCTCTTAAACACACACAAGTGGAAGGAATCGAGAGATGAATGAGTCAGTGATACATGAGGCAGGTAGTAAGTTCCCACGTGTTCATTTTGTGCTCATTTCCTCACACTATAATTCGATGCTAATACCTACCATGCACTGTCTACCAACACCTAAAAACACCTCTCGCCGCAAAAATGTTTAAAATTTTTGTTAACTTGAAATACTAATAACCCTACATTTGGTGACAATATAGTACGATATCTCTCCTTCAAAAAATGACTGGACACCAGTAACCATACCTGTCATCGATATGCTGAAAATCGTTCATTTTCGGCTGTGGTCACTGTCGTCTGGTCAGACACACGCCCACGCTTGATAACGAAAGCACCGAAAAACCTACCATTGACTGTGATTTGACACGTGACCGGCGGTTTTCACCTATAATCATACTTGTCGATTCAGTAGAGTGATATATCTCCCTGTCAAGTAAATATAGACCCAGTCAACTCAAACCATACGCTATCGTTATGTACATCTATACGCTTTACATCAGATGGCTGGGTACATTCTCTATCAGCACATCGAGCAGAACACATTGATTTTAATCCTGGGAGAAGGAAGAAGAAGGAAGAGGAGGATCAACCCACCGAATACACAATCTACAGATTTTGAGTTTCATCCCAACGATCAGTATATATAAGCCAGATATATTCTTGAAGTCATAACCCCTGAACGTCTCAACGAAATCCTTGTGCTATTCGTCATTCCTCTATATCCCATCTTCCCACACAGCAGTTTTGAAAAGGTTCCAAAACGTCACTTTTCAACTTCATAATTACACGACGTTACAGAGACAGTTCGAGTTGCAATCCCCATCATGACGAACCCGAACTGTGTCAGTTTCTAGGAATGTCATGGTGAAGTAACGTTGACCTCGTTTTGAAGAGGGATGCGCGAAAAAATGTCACCAAACTAGTCTATCTCGGAACGACGACTCGGAGCTCTCGGAACTCCAGCCCAGATCCAATGACGTAATCCAACCGAAACTGATGGATTAGGAGGTTGATGTCAAAAGTCACATAAAGAAATTTCATTATCGGGACTATCTTAGCAGGTTATCACTGAATCGCGAGGTAGTCTAAATTAGCCCTAAACGGTAGGCAACTATATAATATAAGGATATAACCACCACCACTGTTTATGACGTCATTCTGCGATCAGTGAATGTCCAAACCCCGTATGCGTCCCGGCATCCTTATACATAACAATTGAGGATATGCTCTGGGCCAGGACCCCCATTTATTATCTATTCAATTTGTTAAATTCTGTTATTTCAATTTCACTGCTTACTGATATCTGTATTTCACAGAATATATTTATTATCGTCCCATCCATTCCAGTGTATGGTATTGGCATGGCATTAAGTGAAATTCATCTTATTTCTATACATGATTGGGTCTCGGTACACCCAAAACATTTGTTTTCAGACACAATATGAAAAGTAGGATATGGGTATTTGATATTAATCAGCAGATCATATCTTCATCTATCTACGCTCCGAGTCTAGAAAGCAACCGAAAATTTTAGATGTACTTTCAGTTTGTAGTACCTTGTGGTTTTGAGCGATAGCATGCAATTGTGGCGGAAACAAAGAACGGTGTAATATGACAAGTCATGATAAAAAGTTGCTATTGTGACATCACCAGAGTGATTCTCGTTATGCTATGGTGTTACTGCATCTCAGCCATACTCTTATTATAGCTAATAATAGACCAACAGATGCCTCAGACATGAACTAGTACCACGATTCCTGTAATATTTCAGAATGGGTAAATTCGAGCGATAGGCAAGAGGTGGAAAAAATTGACGTCTGGAGCCTAAAAAGCAACCATATGACTCTGCAGGAAAGTATTCGTCGACACCTGACATTCAGACCCGAGAATACGGTGGATTCTCGGACGTAGCCTTGGTATCTCAGCCGCGCTTTTATTACAGCTCTTCATGCGGAGACTATGAAGTATCCACATGGACTCTAGCACCGGCTTAAGCAGAATTAGATACGCTAGCTCGGGAGCTGTGATGACAGATCAGCTCAAACAACTTATCTGGTGGTAATGGATAGCATCATGGACGTCTGATGGAGTAAACGCCTTAACATGGTGTAACCTGGTAAATGCATGAAACCTAGAAAAGCTAACCTGTAATGTCCGACATCGTACGGCTTAAATTTCCCACCGAAACAATAAACCTACATATATTTGTCGAGTGACATGTACAGATGGCGGGCCTCGGGGACTAACAGTCCACCAGCAAAGTGAAAAGTTCTGCGATTCATACCATTTATATGGAAGGCATGCTGCACAAAGGACTTCGATGAGTCAAGAAGTGTGTTTGTTATGTGAATATTATCATTTACAAATTTGAGTATGCAAAACTAGTTATTATAGATTGCAGATCCAGACGCGTCACGATTTTACTGCTATATAAACAGAAACAACTTCTGTTACTTACCAAATGGTACAGCACGCTATGTAATGGTCACTCTTTCCGAAATGGAGCAACTACATTAGTAGTGAGGCAACACATTTTGGGCCAGCTAAGTTAAACATTGCGACGGTTGTCCCGAACCAGCAGAAAAACACATACAATATCAAGAGACACCCACACAACAAAAGATATCTGATAGCTCCTGGAGTTTACAAGTGATAATAATCAATTCCACTACGAGGGCAGGATGACAAACCATTTCTTCTTTATGAACTGTTGCTGTTATTTAAAAATTCATTTTGTCCATGTAAGGGTAATAGGACATTATCGAGTCACAACAATAGGGTCATGCTTCATAGCCTGTGTTTTATGTCTACTTAGACTTGCCGCTTCCAGAGTGTCATGAAAAGGTCTTTAGATTATCAATGTCGAACTTCTTTATAGACTGCGACTGTCCAATGAATGTCTGACCTGATGCCTGTATTTAAATAGTTTACACTCCTCACAGTCCAGTCCATACGACTTCACATCATCAAGCCCACATCATGATATTACCTTTGCTATCGTGGCATGCCCAAGAACGTCATCTGGATTGGTTGGTTCTTCAATCCAGTAGGGTTTATAAGGTGCTAGTTGTTTCATCCAATCAATCGCCTCGTGTACATCCCATCTCTGATTTGCATCAGTCATCTGAAGAAATGCAGAAAAATACATCAACATGCATCATCTCAATTTCTTCTTGAAACAGTATTCATATGTTTGTTACATTTTAACCGAAGTCTATATTTCATGGAGCTAAACCTGATTATTTAAAATATTACTTTCGGTATTTATGAAGTACTCTTGATGGGCATTTATAGTTTCATAAATAAGTTTGTATGACCGTTTGGTTGTTAGTTATGAATGATATGGAAATATTATCAACTGTTCAATAAAGTGTGAATTACTAATATATGATATACCAGTATGCGGTCTCCTATCATTTCCCTGATTATCTGAATACGTCTGACATCGTCTTGTACATCGGCGCCTACTTTCATTTTGAATCTGAGATAAACACAACAGATATTTCATAATCATTTTTCATCAAAGTATGACATCTTTCAAACTCCCTAAGTAGCCAAATCGGGAGATGATATATTGCAGTAGACAATATGTAACAATGTAGCAAATTTACAAGTTTATCATTCTAAGTGCATTTCCACAGAAATTATTTAGTCTTTTCATTTTTATTTTTACTCGGCATTTCGAAGGGTATAGTGTTGCAAATTCAGGTGGAATAATATGTTGCAATGTTGCAAACAGACGATATTGTTGTAACAGTGTTTGGAATGTTTACAGTATAGTTTTTCTTCACATATTCACGAATAAAATAAAATAAAAGAGAACAAACTTGTCCACATCAGCTTACACATCAAAACCTTCGGCAAGAGCTTCTTTACATAGCTGGAAAAAAAGATAGATTGATAGATAGATACAATTTATTTATCCAGGGTAAAAATACACCCTCAACCTACATACGGCTGATTTCCGAGATGGCCCTGCATCACACACCCCACAGACATATTAACAATAAAACAATAAAACATATATACAGAATAAGAATATATAGCACATAAATATCTTGTTAAGACATATATTGATTTAAAAAACAGTGCACTGTGTTGTCCAACATTGATCATTTTATCCACAACTGTGCGCATTTACCCGGAGTTCGATTTAACATAAAATTTTTGTTTAAAACATAGTTTCATTTACATAGTTTCATTTCATTAGATAAGCTGTTGTACAGGGCTGCTCCACGATACAGAAACGTTTTCTTTTTACTTTCAGAAACACATGAAGTTAAATGTATATTGTTTCGCTGCCTTGTCTCATACGAATGAATACTAGAATTTAGATTAAAATAATTACACATATAAAAAGGAACCATCTTATTTTTACACTTAAAAACCATTTCCTGTAGGTGTCGTTCCTGTCTCGTCTGTTTTTCCGTCTAAGACAACTCGGACATCATGTCAGCAGCATGCTCGCGTTTACCTGGCCCTAGAATAATACGGGCACCTTTGTTTTGAAGGACTTGTAACCTTTGACGTAGCGTTATACCACAGTTTTACCAGACTGTATCACAATAATCGAACAAAGGAAATATCATTGATGTAAATAGTAACTCAGTACAGTCCTGTGATATATACTTTCGGGTCCTACTGAGTACCCCCGAGACGCTGTGAGATTTTTGAGCATATTTGACCATATTTTGCTTACATGCTCCATATAAGTCAAACAGGAGTCCATATATACTCCTAGGTACTTGAAAATTTCAACTTGTTCTATTTGGTTATTATCGACTTTAACATCAAGCTTGGATACTCTAGCTAGTCGTTGCCGTGTACCATACAACATACATTTTGTTTTTGAAACATTTAAAGTTAAACAGTTTTTCCTAAGCCAAATAGACACGTTTTCCACATCTCGCGACAACGTCTGATTGATCTGGACAACTAATTCATTTGAATAAAATATAGCTGTATCATCAGCATATAGAACAACTTTTGAGTTCGTTAGTACATCAGGTAAATCATTTATATATATAGAATAAAGAGTAGAGGCCCAAGGATAGGTCCTTGAGGCACTCCATAATTCACACTCTCAGATTCTGATAAACATCCCTTAAAATTTACACGCTGGGATCTAACCAGATAATCAGAGAACAATTGGAGCTCGACGCCATTTACGCCAAAGCTTGACAGCTTGTTAAGAAGGATTTCATGACGCACAGTGTCGAACACCTTCTTAAGGTGCAGGTATACTGCCCCAGTAGTTTGTCCCCTATCCATGTTCTCGAGAATTTGATCAGTGACACTAATTAGTGTTGTGGAAGTAGAATGTACAGGGCGAAACCCTGACTGATGCACATTCAGTAAATTGCTGGAGGAAACATGGGAAAGAAGAAAGAAATGTATTTTCAGAATCTGTTTAAGAGCATATGAGTAGCAGACATCCATATGTGAAATAATGTGTCAGTTGAACCCACTACCCATACAGTAATAATTTAAAAAATTAAAGATTAAACCCGACTCTTTCCTGAAACATTCTAGTGTCAATTTCAAGTTCAACAGATGACAAATATCTTTCCGTATATATTAAAAATGAATGAACTATTGTTAACGAGGATTGCATGATTTCTCTCTTACCTTTCGTATTTTATTGTCGTCATACCCAAGCCAACCACAGGATGTAGTATATGCGGGATATCCTTCTGCTAATAATTTGGCTTCTGATGAAAAAAAAATCAAAAGTAGGATACCAATAAAGCATTTTAATGAGTTGGCCTACGGTCAAGCTTAATGTTTCCCGCAGGACGAAGTAAGAAACTGTCAACATTGCAAGGACACAATATTTATTGCTTTGAAATGTATTGTGAAGTTATACATTTGAAACTTTTACATTTTTCCAGCAGACGAGGGAGATCGTGATAAAATCCACAGGAGAGCATTGAAATATCTATCCTGGGATAACTTGCTATCTTTTAAGTATTGACTTCAATTCTGTTGGTAAAAACCTTTAGCTGTACTATATACCTCGTTGTGGTTTTCCATCTTGTCTTTTCTTTAGAAGATCTACGGACAAAAGGAAGAAAGAAGGTGGACAGAATGTGAGTTCATCTTCTGTAAATTCATATCTCTTGTGAAAATGATCAAATACGTTGATATTAAACCTGGCAATATACACATAGATATACTGTACGAATGTATCAATGATTGAACCTATACCTAAATATTCTCTTGAGAAAAAATTATATCACCAGTGCACGATATCAACAGCATACATCCCTTCAAATATAGCAATATGTTGCCATAACATCCTACCTATCGCCTGTTCTTTTGTTATGATGTCGTTTCTAAAATAGAAAAGAAAAACCAATTTTAAAATATAATTTAAGTTTTGATCAGTAATATTAATCTCCTGAAAGCGCATGTCAACTGCAGATCAGCTAGGATTACCGTGTGGCCTTTCTGGACCAACTGTATATACCAAGGGCCAAAACAAGAGGCTACGGTCTGGCTTCTCTTATTGACTTGAGTATGAAAAATGAACAAAATGTGTTTATCAAAATCTCAGTAAGTGGAATCATTTATCCATATGTAAATCACAATCAGAGTGAGACAATTTCGCCATCCAATAATGAGTCACGCTGTGGGGCAACCCTGTACAGCACGTCAGCTGAACGATATCCTTCATAACCTCTGTGACGAGGTTGACTATGGGGAGAAAACCGTCACTGATGATAAGAACCACTCGAGAAATTAATTCTGCACATGAAACGTACCTACATTATAAACGCATGCAATTAGTATATTTTTTTTATAGGTGTGTGTTGAAATGAATTCTTTGAGTGGAAAATGATTACCGTACATAATATACTTATTCTGATATATCACTTCCAACACTGACACATGTCTCTCTTGGATATTCAGGTTATAGTTTGCATAAAGGTGGTGATTGATGTCAAATAACAGCAACAGATATAACAATTTACTCACACATATCTGAAATCTACTAACGAAACCACTTGTTCTGGGGTCTGTAGGAAAAAATTGATAGAACATACCTTATTCTTCGGAACAAAAGAATTTCTACATTGAGCCACCTGAATATTGGAATGTGACTTTGTTTATAAAGGAAAAGTCCAACTCAATATTTAAAGCTCTTCAGTTTTCTTTAATTGACAGAATTGAATATCTGTCACTCCATCACATAGAAGTTTTATAGAAATAACAGTGCATCACGGGATATCTTACAAAGTTAAAGAAGTTGATTGGTTAATTCAAAATTTTCAAAAAGGGATCCTGTTATTTCATTGGCTGGTGGATACAATAGGAAGAATATTCAACCAATCATAAAGTTTCTGTAATGTTTCATTATACAGCATATTGTATAACTCACCATATCTGACAGTAACTTCCACAATGGCTGAAAAACAATATTAAACACGAATATTACATATGGCAGTTCTCTCTTACACAATCAGTGACAGATTAGTTTGAGATAAAATACCAGTGAAACAGATCTTATTAAAAAGCTTTCAGATATGCAAATCCAATAGATATGAATCATTCTTCATCACTTGCAAAGTTGATCAATTGATGACCAAATCGGTTACTTTTAATTTTGCTGTCATTTCACAAAATTCGTATAAAGCAGTATTTTATTTTCAACATTCCGTGCGATACAATACCTTGCTTTCCATTTTGGCCCACAAATCCCAGAGAGCATTAAATATGGCTGCTGTTGCTAAGTGAGTGACTCCCTTCTCTGGACCAAGCTGAAAATTACCCATGGTGGTAACAAAAGGAAATTAAACTTGATTTGGTAACATAAGTTTAAACCGTTTTTTACCCCCAATGCATCGTTGGATTTCCTCATTTTTTTAAAAACAAATCGACGAATTGCATTGGTCAGCGGAGGAAACATGAAGAACATTAAAATCCTTTCAGACTTTTCTGAGCCGTCAACTGGCATTCTCCAATTATCAGATTTTACAAACCTTCAGACTCTCTGCATGCGTAACATCTGACAGTAGGAGGTTTGCAATCTGATGCCACGAGAAAAACCATTGGAGTCATATTTCCAAATGTTGACTAGTAGTATAGAATGGGCAATTGGCCGCATTTAAGTGGCGTCAAATAATGGTGTTAAGGTGGAGGTGAGGTGGCGGTGTATTGTGAGACAGCTGGGGTCATAAGAATTCATGTTCTGGAGATGTATATGTGTACCGAAAGTGGCATTGTGTGCATCCGCAGTGGGACAGTAGTCTATATATTAACCACGTATTGATACCCGAGAAGCCCAATGGCGCCCCAGTTAGTCGTCTCTTACAACAGGCCTTTAAATTCTTACCATGACCTGAAGTGTGCACAACGGCATCCCAGGTTAATCCCTGGAAGCCCACGGAGCCCCTGGCACAACCCGAAGACCACAGAGCATATGATTAGCTACAGACCATCAACACACGCCTCAACGCCATCGACGCCCGTTGACGTACGTCTATAAAAGCATCCTTGGCCGAAAGTCCAACACAATCGATGTTCAACCGTTCAAATGCCTAATAATTTCTCTGAGTGCTCACCCTTACTGTCCAGAAGTGTCTTTGAAGTAACTTTGAAGTAACTTTGAAGTGTGGCCATATTTCAACCTTGAAGTGCAAGGCTCAGAGTCAGAAGTGTGCTTGCAGTGTGGGTATTGTTTTGTAGGAATGCCATATAAGGGCATTGAAGTCACAATGAAGTCACAATGAAATCACTTAGAAGTGTGCCTCAAATACTTAATTAGGTACTGCAAAGGCACTTCATAGACACTTCCACAGAAGGGTAACCTTCATAGGCACTTCTGAAGTGCTCTTGAAGTACCTAATTAGAATATTTGAGGCACTTCAATGTCCTTATATGGCAAGTCACTTCATCCACTCTTCTACAGAAGGATACCTTTCATATGCACTTCTGAAGTGCTCTTGAAGTACCTTATTAGTATCATAGCAAATCCGTGTGATGAAAAGGTATGTAAAGCCACGAGATATTTACTTTCCCAGAAAAGAATACACAAATATATATTTGAGCACAGAAAGTTTTATTCAGAGAAAATACAGAGTGAGACAGAACAGTACATCATAAAATATTTACAATAAACTGCTAGCACAAATCCTTGAGACAAAATACAGCACAGTACTATATATGTATGTATTTACATGCAGTCTTTGGTATAAGAATTTATTGCAGTATTATTTTTCAAGGGTGACCGTGTTCTTTTCCAACTTGAACTTGAAGCAGCAGATCTTTCGAAGGATAGTTTACTTCAGTTGCCCCGAGGTCCACTCGGACGTAACCCAACGCTGAAACCCACCAGTCTGAATTGTGAACTTCTTGGCCTGTGGCGATAAATACATGCATATAATTAAAACCTGATCAGTTGTATATATAGTTCCATATGACATGCAATCCAGTTTTTTTTTTAATACACTCAGGATGATTGAATAGGTTGACTACCATAAAGGGTAAAGAATGGAACACATCCCTACGATTTACAAAAGATTGATGAAGATGTCTATTATCCTTTCTTTAGTACTCCATAATATACAACACGGGAGATAAACAGTTTGTGTGATGTTCTAGCCAATATACACTATGAAGAAATCAACCATACCTAGGTGTGCTCATTAAATTTCCCATCAGTCGAGTGGCTGCTTGAAGTGAGCCGAGTTCCTTGTTGCAGCTGTATTCTGGAATTATGAAAGTATTGACAAAGAAGCCATTAGAAACAATCATGTGGATTTTGATAATTTGTCTCTGTTAATTCCTGGTTCAACTAAATCTTCATGCAAGGCTTCAAATAACAAATAAATGCTTATTAACTACAAATTGTATTCTTAAATTTTTTAAATGAAATAAATGTATGAAATGAAATGTTCTCATTTCTCAAGATGTGGGTAAAAATGTACAATTCAGGGAATTGAAGTGTGAAGATCCTTAGCTTTGGTATATGAACAGTGCAATCAATAGGCAAGGAAAATATAGCCTGTTATAATGATGAAAATTAATAATTGATTATACTTTTTTCTGATTACAGCTAAAACAGGTAATGCTAACATTTTATTATCAATATATTCTAAAACTTATTTCTTTACCATTTTGTCAAAAATCTGGTATGGGAATATTCTACATTCTGCAAGGTAAAAATCAATACAATTTATGAATCAATAAAAAATCAAAACAACGAGATTTATTTAGAGCTACCATCCCCCCAACCAGTTAAATCCACCTGTTTTGACATGAAGTGAACAGTTTTGTGATAAAAATATCTCACCCTCAGGGGATTTCCTCCAGGGGTGCATGCCAATCTTCATATGAGGTCCCCAAGCCTGCATGGTGTTTCCAAGCTGACAATTCACACAATCATAACAATGGCATTTAATCCACACTGCCTTGATCAACCTGGATAGATCTGAAAGTGATATTGGGACAGAGATATGGATATTTCGCCATGTTACATGACCCATTAAATTTGACTGCAATTATAAGGTGGAGTACATTATAATAACCTGCAGTCCATATAGCAAAATATTTATTGAGGCCAATATCAATTTTTTAATATGTCAAGGGAAACTTGTTGATAAAATAAATAGCTGACACTCCCAGGTCTACATCACTGTTCAGCTCAGTTCTTTGCTTATTAAGTTATGAAAAACAGAAATTTTTTAGTTATATTTATAAGTTACTTACCATATCACTAGCTGCTATCATCACCATCTGCAATACAGTTCTTCAAACCTCCATAGTTCTAGCTTTAACAGGAACAAATCCTTCTGATTTCTGCAGTTGGAGAGGTCAGCCATTTTGATTGTTATTGTCTGGTGGCGCCCCCAGTGTTCAATTAAATTTTCAAGGGCAGATAACTCCACACATTTTGGCAAAGACAGTTCAGAAGATAAAGACTATTAGAAACAGAAATTATATATATTATACTTAGTGATAATGATGAAGAGGATAATATAAAGTATTCTTTAATGGGTATTTTTTTGTTGCTGACATTATGTTAGAACTGATTCTTCTAAAAATATTTCCCATTTTGTCCAATTTTACTATAAAATCATGGATTTGGAATGACTATAAAATCTGAATTCAACAAGATTTCTTATCTAATATGTGAGAGACTGGTGTTATTAATGTCTTTATTCTATTCAAATAGAAACTCATAGTACTGATCACTTTAAAATATAAAAAAATATGTTCACAGTTCTGAGTAATATGTCAGTAACCACATGTGAATATTTTACACAGTTGTAGCTATTTTGAAATGTGAAGTACAAATCTGATGTTTGGTGGTTTCATTGAAATGAGATTTGATGTCACTGAGTGAAATCAAATCAGCCAACTTTAAGCTGGGATATTTCCAGAGCAAATTAATATAACTGAAACTTGTAAACATGTAGTTCTAATTTATAATGTTATGTTACTGTAACAGTTTGTGGGAAAATTCCAATAATCTAGAAATCCTATTGGATTGAATCTTATAGGATTTTTCAGAATCTAATAGGATTTTTTCAGAATCTTATAGGATTTTTCAGACTCTTATATTTTAGAAGCTCATATGATTTTTTAGAATCTTTAGGATTTTTCAAAATCTTATAGGATGCTAGAAGATATTTTTTGCAAGGGGAAGTCCCCCAAGTTATGCTATATATATAACTGACAAAGTCCAAGAAGTGTCTTTGAGGAGTACCTTAGATTATGCAGAACAAAAACAAAGTCTCAGAAGTGTCTCTGAAGTCTCCTAAGTTTTGCTGAAGAACTGACAAAGTCCAAGAAGTGTCTTTGAGGAGTACCTTGGATTATGCCGAACAAAAAGAAAGTCTCAGAAGTGTCTCTGAAGTCCCTCATTTTTTGTTATGAAATTGACAAAGTCCATGAAGTGTCTTTGAGGAGTCCCTTGACTACTGCCTTTTTCTAATGAAGTACCTTTGAAGTGTGCCAATATTTTTCTCTGTCATTGAAGTGCCTTTCAAGTGTACTCTTCAGAGGCACTTCTAGGCACACTTCACATGAAGTGTGACACTTCTGGACAGTAAGGGCACGCACGTTCGCCAGACGCCGTATACGATATAACGCGACACCAGAAAGCTTTGTGTATGGATGCCGTACTAGAGCCAGTATCTGGCGCGGACACTGAGAGCCTACCCACTAATGTGGATATAGGCCTACAGTTGTTAGATCTAGTCCCCGGGAAGCATAAGCGATGAAAGTGAAAGCACAAGCGAGGAAGAATAGGAAGAATATGAACATTGGGGACCCTCATTTTAGGGCTGAAGATACACACACTGCGGCTGAAGGACGCCAGACAGGATAACTTACAGCAACGTACAGTAACATGCGCACCTATATCAGAAAAAAAAAACAGTCATGGCGCTCAATGAAAAGTATAACTTGTTTCCGCTAGAAATGAAGAGAGATGCTATGCATAAAACCAATCGTCGCTTGAAAGAAGATATGGAGGTTTGGAAATATGGACCACCCATTGAGGCAATGGACAATGCGGTCAGCCTATCTACTTGTTGTTCGGACAGTATTCTGGATATGCAGAAGGCACTTCTGGAGCCTAACATGGGCGGTTTCTCATGGGACAAGAGCGAAGGGATGATGCATATGAACACGGACGAGAAAGAACAGACCACCGAAGAAGCGCTTGGTGCCCAACACGGGTGGAAAAATCATTGATAAGTATTACATCATAATAATCACATGTGTATGCTGGATAATAAAATAATACACTGCTAGAACAAAATGGTCGAAACGATCAAGAAAAATTTGGGTCATGCTCCGTGTAATGTTCACGAGACGATGTATACAATAGCCAAGTCTGGGGACAACAATGTGTCTAGACTTGAGCCTTTTCAGCTGCACAAAGACTCAGACAATAGCTGCCAACATGAAGCATCTACCAAAAATTTGCCACCATATAAAGTATGGTATAGACGTGACCGACCAAGTATTATTATCCGACCACACTTTTCCTGGTCGGCTAGATTCTTGGTCGGTCATGAACATACATTTCCTGGTCGATTTTTTCGACCAAGAGTTTCCGACCAACTTTCTCCTGGTCGGATACCCATCGAACACATGGTTGGAAGGAGCATATATTTCTTGATCGCGACCATATATTTCTTGGTCGCAAGAATTTCCGACCAACATTTTCTTGGTCGGATACCCTTCGACCACAGTTTACATGGTCAGAGCGACCATATATTTTTAAAAGTGTAGTCTTATATAAATGATAATGAATACTAAAATGTATGACACGCTATCCTTGTTGTTGATAATTAACCCAAATTAATCTGGGCCGAGGTATACCAGACAAAACAAAGCGGAACTTCTATCTTCCTCGCTTAGAGGACAGCGGGAAGAGGATAGATCAAGGACTGGGTCATCGTGATATGACTGAAAACTTGTTAAAAACAGCGTTAAAATCCCACTCGCTCACTCACTCACTCAATTTATAGTACTCTCCGACTTCGCATACGCGCGATTACGACAGTTCCGTTATACACAGACATCCTCAGAACAGGTCCAGACCTGACCACAAATGTCCCACTGGGCACCTCCACTTCAACACAACAATTTTACGCCACAAATGAGCGGTCAAATGCTCTTTCAATACTACTTAACCATGTTAACCAATTGATCAATTTAAAAAAATCGTAGATTAACAGAAAGTATACTCCCGTGCTAATTAGACATATTTAACATAGCTAGAAAAGTGGTGATGGTTGTGACATTTAATGATCATGAGGTCTGGTCATCACTCTTTAAAGGTGATGAAAATGGACGATGGGTATGGTCATCACATTTTAAAAGGAATAGGCCTAAGGCCAGTCAAGTGTGGTCACATTTTTCTGGCTTTGAGTTACACACATATGCATCAGTGTAGCCAATTAAGTACCATTCTATCCTATCGTGCCGAGCACTGCGTTCTTACGAGAAAAGTTACGAGATGATACTCCAAAGTTGTGTCAGGGAATAATATCACTACCAGTAGTGTAAGAATGTCAAAATAGTCTTGAGAAAGAAGACAACAAACCCATCTCAATTGACCATGCTGTGCCACATCTCGGTAGAAGCCACCAAAATCAGAGAAGATGTCGGCTAATTTCTTTCCCTCCACAAGTTTACTGTATATCTCCACAGCATAACATACTGAATGAAATGAAAATAGGCCTAAACTGAAAGCAAAATATGTTTCGGTAGATACAATGCATTATATAACCATGTTTGATTAGTTGAACAAATTGAAACACATAATAATAATATCAAATACGCGTTACCATGCAGAAAACCAAACATTACACATGATTGTCTTGCAGCATGAACTCACATGCACAGTCCGAAAAATGGTGATAGCGCAACGACAGTTATCAGGATCTTATCAGTGATGAGGCACTTGTCATCGCTTAATTAGTGACGATCAGGCCCCACAGCCGAATAAATGGCGATGAAATGACCTCGTCACCATTTGTCCTCCCCATGAAATGGCGACGAGCAATTGAGTGTAGATTTCATGTCAACGTAATTTATCAGTGATGAGACCTGGTCATCGAAAATAAATGGCGATGGCCTTCACCCTATAATGGTGTTGATGGAATATGGCGATGGTTACTGGTGATACGGTCGTCGCATTTTTTAGTCATATAGACCTGTGCTGTTGTGGTTAACTCCGTTTTCCAATGGAAAATATTACAGCATAGGTCTGGTCTGTCACTATTGTTTTTTCTGTTGTGTGTACTAATTGAAATGAGTGAAGCATCTATTATCATTGATTTGAATTTGATATTTGTTATAGAACTGACCAATTTCAGTGCCTTTTCCACATGTGAAAGTCAGTCCGTATCCCTCCAGGTCTGTATCTGTGCTTATCACAACATAGGCACAGGAGTAATCGGGGATATTCTGATTAAAAAAATCAAGTGAAAAGTTATTATTTAAAAATAGAACTGTTTATAACATGATGATTAAAAAAGTAGGCCTATAATAACAGGCATTTGTTAAGTTAAAGTTTAACAGACATACGGCAAGTCAGATTCCTTTAACATACAGAGCGTAAAACAGGAAAGTATTTATCAGACTAGACCACAGACGTAAACACATTGAAAACAAAAGTGAACGTATGGTGTTGTTAGTTGAGGTTTTACGGTAATTTGGTCGCGCGCTGACCTCTTCAGACCTGGATTTACGTTTGTGCATTTGTATTTCTGTATACCTGCGGACCCATTTATGAATGGTCAGCTGGTCAGCAACGCTTAGCCTACTTAACATGGATCAATAGGCCAATATTACAATGTACCGCTACCATTTTGAGAATATAAAGCAAAATTTGAGTTGGACATGAAGTTAAATGTTACCATAGCATCCGATCCATCACCCTCTAAGGTTGTCGGAAACCGAATATCTCTCGCTGATACCGTCTTGACCACTGTTGGTTTCGCCATCTTCACTTCCTGTTTGTATTCAACAGAGATCAATTAACTGGATAAAAGTGGTCAGATAATGGATGCCGATAACACAAAATGAGGCGGGACAAATAAGGGGGGCGTATACAATTTTCACAATCATAAAATTTTAACCGCGTACCGGGTGTATTAACCTTGATGACAATTCCAGCAAAACTCTTCTGGATGATTAACAATTTTACACTGGTTCCGAATACAATCAAGAGAGGATGAGTCGCAATATGCTCGAATATCAGGTTATAAATTGAAGGCGGGTTTTTTTCTGAAAATGCAGTCATTTTCATATAACGCTATCGCAATCTAATTAATTTTCTGTTCCCTAATTTGGATATATCGCTGTGTACGCAACATATACGACTATAGAGCATTGATAGGATATTCCTACGAAGTAGGCTCTCATTTGCAAATTGTCCACTAATGAGTGAGTCAGTGAGTCAATCCATCCGAATTCTTTCTAAGGCAAAATAAGGAGAACCCTTGACATTAGAACCTTGATTTGTGGCACGAACGTGCATTAGGGGACTGTTACCAGCAAGTTCTGAGCTGACCTACTTTTGATGAAAATTTAACCTACTTAGGTGACCTATAAATCTCGAAATTGGCATTACACACTCAATTCATATCAAATCCTACTACTCCGTAGGTCCTGTGCATGACGATAGTCACACTGCCATGTTAATTTATTATGATTGCATATGTAGTAGCTGTAACTCAGAAACTCCAGCTGTGATAGGTGAATATCTGGTAAGGGGGCGTGGCATTGCTTCAGCAACAACAACCAAAAAAATAGACTCCTTAGCCGATGTTTTCGGGCTAATAGACTGTTAGTAGCCGTAATTTTAGTGTGATTTTTAATGAAAAAATCTTTTCTGTGTATCGTCATCCTCCACAATGCAGGTGTGTATACTTCATACCCGCCCTGCATTCAGATGTGGGCATATAACAGCTATTACCCGAACAGTCCGTTTAAGATAACAGACAACGAACGGACGGCGTTGCAGCGTACTTCGCCGTTGTCACAGAAAAGCCTACTTAAAAATTGTGTCATCGAGGGAATTACACGTGGACGTCTCTCCATGCAGTCAAACAATCCCGTATACTTACAACTGAGTTCAAAGGGGATAAAATATACGCAACTTGCCATGCTTCTAATTAGTTCAAATATGGGTTTATTTGGATAGATCATGATGAGGTCTTCTATGTGATCCGGCACTCCTTCAAATTACGACAGTCTTATAGCTATGCTATTCTGTCACGATATTACAGGCACGGCGGAGCCGGGAATACGGGCTGAAGCCCCCCCAATAATTTGACCAACTTTTCTAAAATTCATATGATGTCAACGCAAAAATACTTCAATGAATACGTATTTTTCGAAATGAATAGTAAAATGAATTGTCTGCGTCGCATATCTATCGCATAACTAAAACTATTTGCACTCCCGTGCCATAATAAAGTTCACAAAATGGCCGACGGCCAGTGCCAGAAAGATATCACATATCTTTAGGGGCTCAAAAACTTAACTCACGACCAATTTCATAGAAGAAAAAGTACTGGAATGTGAGGTATGGGGTCTGTGTGGGTAATTTTGAAAGCACTGTTTAATGTAAACATCGATGTGTCGTCTGCTTTCGAGCAGTTGTCATCTTGGCAAGGATTTCTCAGTGGGTACAAGCAGTGCAGGATTACAACTGTTTTAAAAATATTATAGGTGAGTAAAAAAGGGGAAAGTTAACTAGAGAGATCAGGGATTACTGCTGTCAAATTTTGAATTTTTCGGTGAACCGGATAATAGAGAAATCTCCATCGAAACAGAAGTATGAGTTTTACGGCTCAAATTTGACAGTCAAAAAATGCGGAGAAAGAGACAGAGGAAAAAATATCCGGGTCGAGTTATTATCAAAATAACGACTTCTGGTGAACCGATCCACACAAAATTGATAGTATTGGAAACCTGAAAGAATTGTCTTCAAACTGATATGAAGATGCAGACCCTCGGAAACCAATTGTGCTTTATAAACCTCTCGGAGGCAAATCCATTATGGTAATTTCGTGGATCTTTTTCATGATTGACAGGGTCCAAGAATATGAACGGTTCTCAGTACTATGGGCTATTTAATGATTGATCGTCAGTCCCAAGACATCCACATAATAGAATATATGTAGGAAGTTCAAGAAATTTAAATTTGTATGATTTTGTCAGACATTTTGTACCAAAATATTAAAATTGCGTTGAAATATAAACCCCCTACCATTCAGAAGCAACTAAAAATTTTCAATTATTATTTTTATTCACAGTGTATAAATTAATTGAGAGTCAATATGGCATATGTTCACATCCCATGGTTTTGGAGGACAATAAGTTTCAGTGATTCAACCTAACATAGCTTGCAACTCAGCGTGACAATAATATGCTGCTGTCAACGTCAGCCAGTTTGTGAACTTTATTATGGCACGTGAATGTACAACTGTCCAGCATTAGTGGGCCAGCCAAAGCTCTAGATTTTTTTTTTACCGGCATTGTTTAGTAATTGTTAGGTTCACAAAAGGTTAATAGTGTTATACCATATAAAAGATGGTAGAGATAAATGATTAAATCCTCACACCATGTGACGTATGCCACTAATTTCTAAGACGAAATGCCGCTAAAAACATATGACTCCTATGTCCTGGACGTTTCGTGATATCAGCAAATATTAAATACTGTTATTTGATTGTTCAGACTTGCATTCCTCAAAATTAGAAAGAAAATGAACTAGAGTAGAAAACACCCTGCGTGTCCATGCCATGGGAATGTCCAAATTCTCGCCCAGTCAAAAGTTACCGAAACGCCTTGGCCCCAAATACACGCTGTCGGTTTTCATTGTTCACAAACTCATTGGCAATTTCGATCAGGTTGATGGAGTCTGTGAGATTCTTGACGATGAATATTTAAAAAATGTTGGGAAAACAGGCAACACAAAGAGAGTTTACACCGGTGAGGATTTCTTGTTTTATTGCTCGGAAATACGCTTGAACGCCTCTCCGGTCATCTAAGACCCCTGGAGCTTCCGGGGCCTAGGCGGCCCCTGGACCCTCGCCTAATTGTGCTGTGATGGTAGCCCCCCCAATCATGAATTGCTTCCGCCGTGCCTGGATATGGCTTTACACGTCCGTCGAACCATGGCAATGTGTTTTTCTGAATAGTGGGTGTTCCCAACAGGATATTTTCGTTGTCAAACGTTGTACACAGACAATTTCCCTGTCCATGTAGAACGATCGTTGCTCCTGTTTTTGTATAAAAGCTTATATCATTCACAATCCGTGTACCGGTATATGACAACAGACTAATTACGATTACACTTCCAAAGTCTCATTTCTATGAAGAGAAACGGTGAACAGCAAGTTCATCTGATTCATGCAGTGATCCCTGTGAGTCCTTTCGGAACATGAGATATCCTACAAAGCGAAAAATTCTGTCCTGGAATGAGAATACTTTTGGTCTAACTCCGAACAGCGCATGTCAGCTGAACGACTATCGTCTGGCTACAGCCCATTTGCGTACACTTCGCCATCCATAAGTCTTACCGCGTATCTAGATGACCCAGATGGTTACAAGTTGGCTACAGCCATGTCGTTCAGCTGACCTGCGCTGTTCGGAGTTTGACTTTTGGTATGTCACATTATACTAATGACCTTCGAGTTATGAATCTATAATACTGAGTATTAAGTTCAGAATGTTAGATAATAAAGTATAATTTGTTTGTTTGTTACTTTCACTTGCAGTTTATTAGATCTGATTGTAGATCTGAAGCTATATTATATGGGAAAAATCGATGACTACGATAGGCTACGGTTTACTAAAATTGAACTTGTTTGCGAAAAATGTTCAATGGATGAAAGAAAAACTTAGTACTGGTATCGAAACATTCTTTTTAGAAATGCCTGCGGCAGTTGTCGTGCTATGCCTATTGCGAAGAACTGTTTTATTTTTAATGTATGTGTTGCTTTTGTTCTATCTATAGAATATTATTTGGTACAGTGTTGTCAAGACCTTTATAGCAAACATGACATTGCTTAAGATCATGCCTAACCCTTGTTTTCCCAAAATGTAACCCCCTTAATAACGCGTGGCGTCTCAAAAACAGACTTGTATACGGAAACTAATTATCGATTACCACTGGCCAAGAATCAGGGAAAATATTTCACTCACACTGCCCAATAATCTAAAAATTAGCCTTTCCCCACGTACGGGCATTTGCCTTGATTAAGGCCTTTGTAATGGCATCCATTATTGCAGCCTCAACTGGACAAGTTTTTCTCTCCATGAGTAGCTCCATCTTCTCGAGACAAGGCGTATCCTGCCGCAAGCTTTACTCTCCGACTTCGCATACGCACGATTACGACAGTTCGGTTACACACAGTCATCTCCAGTGGAGTGGAGCGCTAGTGTAAGGACTGCATGGTCTTGCCTAGGGAAGATGGAGTAGCTCTAATGCTAGACAATATTCTCACGACATTTCAAGCCATGTCGAAGTTGTATATGGAAGACGGATGCGGCCGTCTTCCATAGTTGTATGAGATGGCTAGAGATTTTTATAATAAACAGCTAGTCAGAGGGCTCCGAACCACCCCATATATTTTATTTTATTTTGTTTATATATTATTTTTGTTGTTTTTTTTTATTATTATTATTTATTTTTTTTGAGGGATCAGCGAACCCTGGGATTCCACGTAGAAATAATGTCTAAAGTTATATTTAAAATAAAGGGTTGTGGATAATGTAATTGGAGTATAAGTGTATTAAACAGACCATCATCTATTAATCATGTAGCTAAGATTCATAGCGTTTTCCTTCTCTCAACGCTATGCCGACGACAAATTATACATTTCCCTGTTGGTAACTCGAACATCTCCATGGCGGACTTATTATTACCTTTGCGCCCTATTGGACCTTCATTAACTTGAGAAAATGGGCCGCTATGAATAATGAGAAAATCATGAAAAAGTCACCCAGCTTTTGTCGAAACTGGGACCCTCCCGCTTCCGCCGCCCCTGGGTATGAGGTTTGATTTTCCCAATATGCGCTCTCATAAAATGCAAACAAACGTGAAAATATAGAACCATAAATCTGCATACATTATATGTTGAGATTTATTTCCGGGTAAACGCTTAGAACGCATCTCCGGCGATCTACCTCGAAGCTTCCGGGGCCTAGGCGGCCCCTGGACCCTCGCCTGTTGGGCTGTGATAATAAATTCCTCCTTTGAGAGAGCCACCTCCTTCGGGTAAAAAAAAACAACAAAAACATAAAAGTTGAATGGTGTCGCAAAACAAGTAGAGGCAATGAAATATAAAACACATTTAATTTGTTCCTATAAAAAATAAGTATAATCCGCTCAAATATTGGCATATTCGGAGAGGTTATAAGAGCCACTAATAACACAATATTGTTACAATTAATGTATATGTTATGACTTAAATTGTAGATATTTATTGAAATGTATGCTGAAAAAAATATTTGTTTTGTTTTTAATCAGGTTTAGGAACAAGTTTTTTGGACGTTTACGCCAGTATTTACGACAGCTGCTTTTCGGCAGCACAGCTGTTTTCTCTGAACCACTTTTTGATAGACACACGTGATATAAACAAGAAAGTGAAAATGAAAAGGTAAAATGCGTTCAAAAACAGATGATAATCTTCGGGAAGAGCTGATTGTGAAGGTAAGAAAATAACAGTGTTTCTCAGACTTTTGTATATTGTCATTTTATTGTGGCAGTATAGTCCCACTGTTCAACGCTGTCATCGGATGGATGATGGTCAACTGGAATTAATTTGGGTAACAGCTAGGATAACTGACATATTTTCGACTTGTCAAAATTATCATGTCTATTAGCCTACAATTTGTAGCATAATGGTCCTTCCTTAATATAGTAGGTTAACTTTATGCACATTTATCATATTACATCAGTTTATCACTAGTTGTCATATCTCTAGTTAAAGATATTCCCTCATAAATCAAGCTCCACTGTACAAGAATCTGCCACATAACACATAACACAGAGTAAAAAGCACAAACTAACTTGCATCTCAGTACACATCCTCTGCAGATATAGAAACTGGTCACCACCATGACATTCCGGTTCATTTTCAGGGTTAGATCTAGGGTCTCACAGCGTCCGTGAAACGGACACAGGTACAAAATCAAATGAATTAAAAATGAATATGTTTTTGCAAAATATCAAATGATTTTTTTCAAAAATCAAATGATGTTTTTTTTACGATGTTTGAAAGCCGTAAACCTGGACGAGTGTGTGTCAACTCGCGTTAGACAACTTATGGCAAGGGAGACAACTATGCATCTATCCGTTGATAAGCTTGGCCACTAGGGGCGCGATAGTTTTCGTTCTCCAGGCAGAGGTCTATACTATGAATGAAGTCGGAAATATGTACGTCTGTGAGTGTCTGGAGAGCTAGGCAGCGCACGTGCGTTCTCGCGTTGTATCTGCAATGACAAGCCGTCATGGCGGGTCAGAAAGGTCGGTCTGGGGGAAATACGAAGGGTAGCGGCCGCACAAGAGGATGCGGTGTATTGGCTGGACATTTGAAAAAAATAATAAAGGAAGATGAAGGGTCTGACTGCCACAAAGTCGACGTTCTCTTTGCTCGATGCTGTGCTGCCGGTATTGAAAACACAGGTCAAGCAGATGTTGAACACGACATGGAAAATGATGCAGGCATCGAAGCTGGGACAAATTATGTTCAACCCGTTTAGGCAGTCGAGGTGGGAAGAGAATTAGCTTCTTATGATATACAGCATGGTATAAAAATACTGTACAGAGGAATCTATTCAATAGAAATTTTGAAAGCAGCAGCTGTAAATAATTTTAAAAGCAGATGATCAAATTAAACAAGAAGTAAAATGTGCATGATATGCTTGGCTGATCGACAAGACATGTGCAGCCAGGAATCGGTTAGAATGCTTCCAAGAGCATCAAGGGTCCCAGAGTTTCTCGGCGCCTAGGCGGCCCCTGAGCCCTAGTCTAATCAGCAAAAAGGTTAGTTGTTATTAGTTTAGTCAAAGTTGACATCATGGTATAGTATCAATCTGACAGCACGTGGAGTAAATGATCTGGAAATTCATGCAGCAAGTCCCTGCTCAACTTTGTCATTTTGAAACACCAGCAAGATCAGCCTGAATATGGTGAAAATTTGGAAAAAAAGAAGTAAATTGTTCATTATCTACAGGTATCTGACAAGACATTTAAATAGCCAGAAATGGGCTCGAATGCTCCTGAGAGCATCTAAGACCCCAGAGCTTCCAGGGGCCTAGGCGGCCCCTGGACCCCGGCCTGTACGCTACGCCTTGCTGCGCTCGGCATTATTTTTTTCAAATAAGGACACTACTTCAAATTCCTGGATATAACCCTGATTTTGTAATATGAGAACAGTGTGGTATGGGAGTGGTTGAGGATGAGGAGCTTCCTTCTCCACTGCCCTATAAGTATGACCATCTTCGACAGTCCCTATACAAGCCCATCTACAGATTGTAGATGGGACAGTGATTCCTTTGTCAAACTTCTGGACCCCCCTATTACTATAACTAAGGAAGTTGGAAATTTGTGCATAATTACTTTGTCATCAGAAATAATATGAATGTCCAGGGTATATGTGCATGCTCTTGTATAAGTAGGTTGAAACATGATGACAACATTTCTACCGACACCAATGCATATAACTGTATATCCATATTTGTTAGTTTATATTATTTCAGAAGTCCATAAAAGTTTGATGGACTTCTGGTTTGTATTTGTATGTGGCCCATATGGGCATTTCATGCAATAAATTGAATTGAATTGAATTATAGTATATAAGCATAGGCAGCAATGAAAAAGGACGAAGCAGAAATTTATGCTAGTCGCAACACAGCAGGTCATACAGGTTATCTCTTGATAATTAACATGATATATGTCGGTATAAGGACTCTTCATCTGGTCTGCAACTTGTATGTGGCCTACTATTGTTATGTATTGGCCCCTCTCTCTCTGTTTTATTGATTGATGTGATTGTTCTAGTGATTGTACTCTGTCCTAAATGGGCTTGTTTCTAGTACAATAAATTGAAATTGAAATTACATCAGTGCACAGAGGCAATCCACTGTCTAAAATTTTATTGGAAGAGGGGCATTGTGTCTTTAGTTGTACTTGGTCATTATTTAACTAGATTCTATTCCAACACTGTTTATTCGCTGTTAAAATGGATATGTTCAATTTTTTTGAATATCTACATGTCGAGACAATATCCACTCCATGTTTCAATCTTTATGGGATGCTGTGAATAATAACAAACTTCATGAGTTAAAAAAAGCTGTAGGCTGTACTCATCTGAACAGCCAGAAATGTTTTGATCAAGCCATGATCAAGCGATGTAAAATCAGCCATACATGATTAACTCACTATATTTACTTGAAAAAAGAGCCAATCTCAAGGTGTATTCCATGCCATGAAGATCTCACACTCACAGTGAAATATATTCTTATCGACTCTATAGATTTTAAGATCGTAGGAGATTCTTTCTATCGAGCAGCTACTTTAGAAGATCTGTTTAGTCGGGTGAAAGAAGACTGTACATGTATCTTAGGTTATTTGAGAGAAATTGGTTTGTTGCATAAGTTTTAATGTGTGTATGTTTTAATGTGTTGGATTACTAAGTTATTAACTTAAAGTGATAGTAAACCCTCAGACGAAGTGAAGGTCAAATGCAAGACAAAATTCAACTGTATCCAAATATATTTTTACTTCATTTTTGTGATTTTTTCTAACTGGGTAAAAATTACTTGACTTTTTGTATGGTAACTCATAAGTGCCAAGTCAATTTGAATCTTGCGTTTAATTTCCTCGATTTTACACATTGAAACAGTGAGTCTGTGTTGAAACTCCAAGTATACACACCTTAAGCTTGAATTAAGCATTGGAAAGTGTATACAAAGTTTGAAATATATATATCAAGGCAGTGTGACGTCACGGGACCTAGATATGATCGTAACAGACCACCATAGAATACCATGCTTTATTTGCAGTTTACTCTGTGTGATAAAATCGTAAAAAAATGACAAAAATATTTTCGGACAATGTTTCCAATGGTTTTTCATTTGATGGAAATTTTACTTGAGGGTTTACGATCACTTTAAATACTTAGAATTTTGGTTGCTCGTCACTATATCATGTATATAGCTGAAATATTGCTGACCGCGACATTAAACCTTAATTCTCTCTCTCCCATCTCATAGTGAGCTATTCATAATGAAATGAAATGTTTTTATTGAAGGAGAACAAAGGGAACTTGTCTCAGCCATTGCCGTTATGGAGGAAGATATGTTTTGCAGTTGGGGGAGCCCCTTACCAGATCACAAACACTGTCATCAATTTCTTCATCAGCATCTTTCTGTTGGAAGTAGCTGAGGTTTGATTCTAGAACTGTTTTCTCATGTTTTTGTATTGAATGATAACATGCAGTTATGATGCGAACATGATAAGCGGAAAGGTCTCAAATAATTTGATCTCTTTAAAACATACTCTAGAAGCTAATTAATATTCTGACTATATATTCAGCTGTAATTTGTTCAAAACTGTCCACAATAGGGTAGCTCTACAATATGTTGACAAAAGAAATGATCCTGTAGTTGAGAAAGAATCAATTGAGGTATTTCGCAAGTATTGCTGTAAAAATAATTTTCTTCTTCTGAAATATTCTAAATTGCGAAATCCAAACTGCCAGTGGCAGTGCATCTTTTTTATGTACTTGCTCATAAAATAAGAACAGTGTTCCTCAGTTTGGCTCAATAATATCTTCTTCCTTTTGTTCAATGTCAGTAAATTCATATTTGCAATAATAAATTTTAACTGTGAACAATGTAACATGTATTATATCAAAATTGAATAATTAATAGCGTTTTGTCATGTTCGTAACTAAATAATAATTCAATCTGGTTGTTTGTTCATTTCATTTTAGATCAGGCCAGCATATGTGTCTATTATTGTGTTTGTTGGGAAGGCGTGGGATGCAATCACAGACCCTGTGTGTGGCTATCTTGTTAGTAACACAGATACCAGACTAGGAAAACTTAGACCATGGTGAGTTTTCAATTGAAACCTGAAATCATATATTATATCGACTATCCACTATGACGTGATAGATCTATTCAACCGGAGAACTCAGTAATATCTCCCCAAACACATGGATATAATGGAGGTGTGTGAAAGAATGCTGAACCTTGATGTAAGATTTGTGGCTGGACTACATTGATAATGTCTGCACAACTGATCGATGGCCCGCCAGTTCTGTTCAGAAGAATTTGTAGGCCAAAATAGACATGAATATTATTGACCTCAAATCCATTTGAATTTTGAAATGCGTCTTATATGAGTGGGTTATTGATTGGCTCTTCTATGAATACTATGGTGATACAATACATCAATTTAACATCTACATCACTTCACTCCTCCTATCAGATGTTCTTTCTTCTTGGTAACTTTCTCTTGTCTGGAGAGTGTAAAATGAATAACTGCTATTGTACAAGTCAGGTTACATCCTCTGTCACTCTGGGTATTCACTGAGTTTTCAAAGTAGTCTAGAGTACTTCAGGGGGGGTCCATCTTTCATGTAATCTCTATTGTTCAGGCCTAATTCAAACTTCACATTATACCTTGATAGGCTATTGTTCTCTCTTGTCTCATTAATCATACCAGTATTACTTATTTCTCTAGAATGGTATTAGCCATGAAGGGGCAAAAATTTTGAAAACTATTGACATGGAAAATCTTGAATTTGGACAGATAGACAGACGGCTATATTTTATATTAGCTTGAACACAAATTTCAGGAAACTCAATTCTGAGACATTAAATAAGATTTTTATGCAGGCCTTGCATTCTGGAAATCTCAGCAGGCTGATTTGATAGGCCTGGTATTGGCTATTAACAGGACTGATTTGCTCACATTGGGGTTGATTTCAATTGAACCACATTATCAACACTTACTTTTTACCAGACTGATAAGTATGCTCCTTGAAAAAACATTCACAGGGCCTTTCACTGGACCATAGCTGATCAACCCCATCAAATGCAAGGCCTGTTAGGGTACAAGTTAGAAAAACTTTAGGCTTAAATTTCAACATTTCTGTTCAACTTTGGAAATTGAAAGCTTGTGTCGATACTTGATTACTTCATATGATTTTATTTACAGGATTTTTTTCTCTGCACCTTTCGCCTGTACGGCCTACTTCTTCCTGTGGTATGTTCCAGACTTGAGCGAAGAAGGGAAATTAGGCTACTATTTTGTCATGTACTGTCTTTTTCAAGGCCTGCTCTCAGTACGTTTTAGAAAATTAATTAAAGCATTAAAATTTACGAGAAATGGATTTTGAAATCTTAATTTTTAGATCTCAATTTATTTTAGGATTTTCAGATCTCATTTTTACCCCTCAGCCCATAGGGCTGCGGGGTCTTGTCGTTGCCATGTACGTACGTCCGTCCGTCAACATGTGTTCTTGTCCGATGTATATCTTCTGATCCATGAAGCGAGGCCCGGTGAAACTTTGGTGAGAGCTTCCTTTATATTGAGTGATGAATTGATCAAGTTTTCAGCTGTGTATAATTTTTTGTTTATTTATTTTTTTTATTTTCATTATTTATTCATGGCTCAGATTGTGCACTGTTATCTATGGCTATCGGGAACCTTTGGTTGCATGCTTCATTGTGACTTTTGAAGGTTCCCCGGATATCTGGAAGTTCTTGTTCAACTGGTATTGCAGGCCAGTTCAAGATTCAGGCCATCTGAGCCTGGTTATCTTAGGACAGAGGAGTAACTTCAGTAAGCAATCAGAATTTATTACCGAATCATAGTTGCCATGGAGTGAAAAACTGAATAAGGGGCTAAAGTAGCTTTCGAAAAGTTTTATTGTTGGTGGTGTTCAAACTTTTTCAAACTAAATTATATACGCAATGATCGTACAGCAACAACAACAGGAATTTTCGCACAAATTGTCTCTCCAACGTTTATATCGTTGTCAACAAACAAATTTACAAAAACACCATGCAGGCATATATAAGTAATGGGGACTTAACGCAAACTCATGCAGCTCTTGCAAATATGTGTGCCACACAGAACTATTAGAACTATTAATAAAACTATCCAGTCTCCTCGCGTATTTGTCGCTTTGTCACAATAAACTTATGAAAATCTGCTCGCAAAAACTGGTAGAAGACATTGACGCAGACGATCCACTTTTAAGCATATTACTATAGTTTCTTGCTACCATGAATACCTAGCATATTTCTAAATGAGCCACCTTCACAAATTCACTTCCTTGAAAACTAAACTGTGTTCCAGTTGTGATTTCCCAAACAGACTCGTCCACAAATTGGAGGAAATCTCCACATTTATCCATACATCTGCTGAAACATGCCAGCTGAAACGTTTTGAAACTTTAAATCCATTAATGGCGATCCAGACATCAGTACTTTGAGTACTTTCATTCTTCAATTTTGGTACATTGATTTATCCAAAAGCTTTTGCATGTTACTGTACCTTGGAAATTATTTAAAACAAGTGATTAGGAGAGCCCATTTTTAGCCTGCCTGAATCTGGGCAATTTTGAACCAGTTTGCATATCTGGATCTTATGCCCCCCATAATGATAATGGTGGGTTTGTGTCGGTCATTGTGTTTCTATGTCATTAACTTGTTATCACACTTGTGCAATGCATAAATTGCCACTGATAAAGCTACACTTTCTTGCAGCCCTCCGGCTTAGGGCAGCATGGTTTGTACCATGTTTGTCTGGCACAGGAGGTAGATTAAAGTATCAAACAGATTGGGCTCTCTGAGGATCCATTGTAATCAGTGTCTGTAGAGTCTAATTTTCAAAATTCGAAATTAATTTTTTTTTGTAGTTTTGGTTGGGTTTTTGTTGGGGTTAGGGTTTTGTTAGGGTATGTTTGTTTGGGTCATCGTCGCCGTGTGACCAATAAGGTTAGGTGCGATGTTAAACTTCAAACAACCAACCAACCACTTTCTTGCATGCTGTAATCCCAGCACACCACTCACGTGAAAACGAAGTCTATAAAATACGGTACAGTACCGTATTTTATAGACTTCGTTTTCACGTGAGTGGTGTGCTGGGATTACCGTACAGGAATCACACAAACTGTATCCGCAAGGCTGTATCCGGGCATTTTTTGCAGGTTCCGATCCCAAACTCCCACTTCCTTCTCGTAATTCATTATTGAGGGTCCAATTTTTCTAAGTGAATTTCGGCGCAAAGAGCCTGTGATCAATCACAAAACATACGTTTATTAACATGAAATTCAATACCCAGCTATGCAATCGGATCGATATTGAGGCTCCCAGAAGCTTTTTCTAGGAGTATTTTCTTCAGAAATCCTTTCGAAGTGAACAACAACAACACTACTTTCGTTTTTTGTTTCATTTGAGTTTTGGGCGCCCATACGTTTTCTGTAACTACATTGGTTCTACATGCAACCCTGGTCGTACTTCACTAATAAAAACAGGCTGAGGGGTCCACGCACCTTTTAGGTGCTTGCCTGCAATTCATGTATTATCTGCTATTGACATATCTTCCATCCATCAAAGACTTCAATTAACATTTTATTTAACCTTAAAAACAAAACTACTGGAAAGTATATCTATCTCGAAGAGTATAATAATACTCATATGTAAACTATGAATGTATCCTGGATTGAAGTTGGAGACTCTACGTTCAGAAATATTTAATTTTTATGTTGTAACAGGCCTTACATGTTCCTTACACATCTCTAACCATGTATATTTGTGATGACCAGAAGGAGAGAGACTCAGTCACAGCATATCGTAAGTGTATATGATTTCTTTGTACATGTAATGCGGGAGTTGCACAATAAAGGGTTCCGGCCTTGGCCGCTAGGATCGCCTTTGTCTTTATTTCCGTTTCATACCACTTCTATCGTCTGCTAGGCAGAGCTGAGTGGGCTGGCTGATCGTTTCGCTTGGACGCGTAGCGGGCGATAACTCTGCATAATAACCACCGCCCAGCCGCCAGGATCGCGGCGAACGACATTTCCGGTTTATCGCGAAAAAGCAGCCGACATGGAAATTGATATGAAAATAGCAGCGACTGCGTGTTTGCTTTGAGGTATGTGGTTGATTTACATGATTTTAAGTTCAATACTTGATATAATCGATAGAAACCTGTCGTAGTTTATTCGATTGTGTCGCCATATACGTTAGCAATGGTGAAAGACAAATATGCCGAATATAAAACAGGCCCGCGGGATGACTGAAATAGTATGAAAACTAAAAGACGTCTTTATTTCTATACGGTGATAATAGCGATCCTGGCGGCTGGGCGGTGGTTATTACGAAGAGTTATCGCCCGCTACGCGTCCAAGCGAAACGATCAGCCAGCCCACTAAGCTCTGCCTAGCAGACGATAGAAGTGGTATGAAACGGAAATAAAGACAAAGGCGATCCTAGCGGCCAAGGCCGGAACCCTGTATTGTGCAACTCCCGCCCTAGTGTGTTCATTACTGCGTGGTTGTCTCCCTTGAATTTGACTACTCGGGTGAATAATTTCAAGCTTTTGATTGAGAACTTTAATTTTGAGCAAGAAATTAATTAGCATGTTTCAGTAATTTCTCACCATCATTGTATTTGGTGAATGTGGATATACACGTAGTGATAGCTTGCACATTTTGAAAATATACAGTAAATAATAAATACTTGATAGCAGAGCAGAGTTGTCAAATTTGTTGAAAAAGTAAGTAATTATGACAATTAACTTTTCTATGTGACTGCTTTGGAAGTCTGATTTAATCAACAGCTCAACCAGAACTAGTGGACTTCGAATCGCCGATCAATCTATAATTCTGTGGGGTGTTCTTGTAGGCATATATACACCCTGTAATTAGCATTGCCATGTAACGTATTAGCTTACATGCACCTATCTGTTCCCTGAGATGCTGTATACAAGTTCCTCACAGGGCATAAATTGAAAAGTTTTTTTGTTTCGGGCAACAGGCCCACTGTCCTGGGCAGTGAGATTGGGTCAGTCGGTCGGATTTTCTTTTTACTATTGCTGAATTTAGTTCCAACTAGCAATAATTTATAGACCAACTGTTCCTCATAGTTATTGAAAATGAAATGGGCATCATCTTAGCTTGCTAAGGGCATTTCACGTTCCACTTAACACTACCCTTAGCTCAATGGCTTCGATCTCCATGTATTTCGCCCCATGTCAGCTTCCCCAAGCATCAAGTCACATGTCCGCTCTATTTAAACGAGCCAATGAAATTATTCGAATTCAAATATTTTGACCTGGGAATCTCAGATGAGAGACATGTCGATTGCACTTAGGTCCTCGAGGCGCAAGACTGTGGGAGACCAAACCGAAGTTGTGCGAATTAGCTATTTTATTTCTCACTCTAATGGAGCATGCTTCTTTACTTTTCTTAAGAAAAATCATATTACAAACGGCCTAACATATTAGAAAAAAAATAAAATCGGCGGCAGCTCACAGGAAAAAGATATGATTTTTATTTTGTGATGGGGGCACTTCGAGGTCCACCAAGAGATCATTTCAATCGATTGCTTTCTGGAGGTGCGTCTTCATTTTATGAATGTGATTGCGCCGATGTTGGGTCTCACGGGACCAATCGCATGTGACCATTTCGATTTGGGAATACCACAGATACCACCCGTTACCGCATGGCTATGAGCAGAAGTTTCTACGTATGATCGTGCCATGCTTTCGGATGATGAATGGGCATTCGCTCGAACTCGGATGTGAAGAGATGCAGAGATGGTATGCTGCATCCAATCAGAATGCGCGTTACGTAGCAGTTGGTTTCCCAACACGGCGGCCCCCACTACGAACAAGCTGTGTCGAATGTGCAGGAAAATTCTACCGAAAAAAAAACAAAAACAGGAGAAGCATTTTCACGGCCACTTTTGGTGTTTCTGATCAATTGAATCAGATTTTGGGACACGCTGCAAGGTCGAACAATAACGGATCGCCTTGTACGTGTGTGGTCAACTTGAAATTGAAGGGGAACAACTCCTGGAGGCAAAAAGTCGCTCATCGTTAAAACTTCCACTGGGTGGCGCAGAGCAGTATTGCTCTGCCACCAGCCAAGAATGTCAAGGCAGCGTAGAGTTGACTTGGCTGGTGAAGATGATTACACCAGAACATGGTCAATATACAGGAACAGATGCAAAAAACTGGTAAAAGTTCAAAACATCATAAATATGAAGAAAAAAAATAAATTCACCAATAGCAGGTGTACATCTTCAAAGCATGTTTAACAAACTAGGAAAGGTTCAGAAATGTCCATTCAAAACTCTAGGACTAGTTGAGTACTTTAGTACCAATGGTACATTGTAATTGGTGGTGAAAATGTACTTTATACCAATGATACATTGTAAAGCCCAAAATAACATAAATTTGACAAATATTAATGCTTTATCTGTCATTTCACAAAAATCAGGTGCACATTTCCGAAGCATGTTTAATAAACCAGCAAAGTTTCAGGAACATCCACTCAACAAAACTCCGGACCTAGTTGATTATACTTTATTATACTTGAGTTCCACTGGTATACTGTAATTGATGCAAAATTGGCAAAGTCCAGAACATCATAAATTTGACAAAAAATTAATATTTCATCTCACAAATAACAGGTGCACATCTTGGAAGCATGTTTAATAAGCCTGCAAGTTCTCAGGAACATCCACTCAAAACTCTAGCACTAGTTGATAAAACAATTTAGGTGGGACAGCACACACTACAAAATGTACACGAACCTATGAATTTTTCTTTGTATTTTCTCATATGAATGCCAAGATGCACCTTATTCAAAATGATAAATTCTATTCTTTACGCCTGATTATTAATTACAGGTATGTTGTCTGAGGCATCGGGTGTTCTGATAGCTGTGGTTGTACAGGGTCAGTTAGTTAATAAGTATCGTGTTGCTGGAAAATGTGACACAGAATCTACCATCTCACCACAACAGATAGATGACCAGGTCTGTGAACACTTGAAACATGTGAACATACATTATTCCTGTTTTTTATTTAAATTCGAATTTGGACAAAATGAAACACTTTTACTTGAATCACTTTGTGTACATATCCTGCAGGTTGTCTACAGAAATACAAGAATTGTGTTTTATTTTTTCTCCGAGAATAATCTGACATGCATTTTATCATATTTTGAAATCTTTGGTCTTGAAATGTTGAATGATGCACCTATATTCAGAATATTTAGAATATTTTAATACTGGTACTCGGTGAAGTTTCTTCAAAATTTCATTCTCTCAAAACAAAATTACCATGTATGTATAGCATGGCAGCTCAATGTTAAATTGTTATGTGAAGTAAATACGTGATTACTGGTATCACTGAGTGACATGATAAATTGCAGATTCATTATTCTTAATTTATATCTAGAAATGGTCATATCTGTTTGGTGCCTTCATCGTTGTTGGGATTTATCTGTTTTGTTCAACTACAGTCTTCTTCGGAGTGAAGGAAAGGCAAGGTAGGATATGTTCGTCTATGGATAAAGTACATGTATCAGTGTCTTGTGATATTAAGCTTACAAGTTGTATATGCTACTGAAATCATAACTTAATTTTCATATTTGTAATTTTTAAGCCATGCTCTTGCTCCATTAAATGTTATATGATGTATATGGTATGGCACTTTACTGTATTTGGGGTCAAAATGACCTGATATCAAGGCAGTATGTTTATGCTTAAACCTGTATGAATATTACATAAGGTAAGGTTTCCAATAATTCAATATCAGGAAATGCAACTTTGAATTGCATTATTTGTAGAGCTATCACATAGCTGGATACAAAGAATATGTTGGAACGGATACAGGCTTAATATAATGCTAAAGCAATATAGGTGGTGATGAGTCGTTCAGATTCAGGGATGATTAAATCAAGGTACCAAGGTTACAGGGGGCAAAACTGACTGGAACATGTTAATCTTGATTTGAAGCAGGATTAGATTAGACTGGTTTATACTACATGATGTATAAGAGGACAGGTAACATTCTGTACATACCAGTACAATTATTTACTAACACAAGGCTATTCTATGGATAACAACTTCTTTTTTGCTGTGGAGCTGACATTTTGTTGGAGATACTTCCAACCTTTTCAAAGCTAATGCTTTGAATTAGCTGTCATCAGCTTTGAAAAGGTTGGAAGTATTCAACAAAATGTCAGCTCCACAGCAATAAAGAAGATGTTATCCATAGTATAGCCTTGTGTTATATATGCCGACTTCTAAATGCCCATCAAAGAAACAATTATTTCTGTTTTTTTGAACTGTATAGACATCTCTATTTATATATGTACAATAAATGATGCATCTAATAGTATTTTCTCTACTCCCCAGGTATTGTTCCTGATGCTCACGAACCATTCTTCAGAGCTCTCCGCCTCGTCTTCACTCATGGACCCTATGTTAAACTCACCATCATCTTCCTCTTCCATTCTCTAGCCATAGCAGTAAGTTATCTTCCTCTTCCATTCTCCAGCTATAACAGTAAGTTATCTTTCTCTTCCATTCTATAGCTATAGGTTAGCAGTAAGCTATCTCCCTCTTCCATTCTGTAGCTACAGCCATGATAGCAATAAGTTAACTTCCTCTTTCATTCTCTAGCTGTAGAAGTAGCTAGTTACATTTCTCCATTCTCTACCCATAACAGTAAAGTTACCTTCTTCTTCCATTATCCAGCTATAGTAATCAGTTGGATCTCCACTTTTGTTAAATTAGGTAAATGGAAGTTAAACAGAAAAGGGAAATGTCATTGTTTTCAAGGATTTAATAGTCATTTAATAAAAAGTAGCAGCATTATAAATGCCAGATAACTTGACACCAAAAAGAGTAATTGGGAATGCTGTATTATATATACATCTTAGGCATACATAGGCCTATGTTTAGTATTAGGCTGTAGAGTTCTTCTACACTTGCAAAGACTTGTTATAATTTTCTGATTTATTTGCTGTTCTTCTATCAGTCTCTGAATGATGCTCTCTGAAAACTGTAAAACTTGGCTCTGTTACATGTTTGCTGCAGAATTCATGCATCATATATCATATGTGTTTGACATATATAATTTGTTTGCAGTCACAATCATAGCTGATCAAACTCATGCCGGAATTGTTTCTGTCAAATTGCCAAATGGCTGTATTGATTATTAATGTTTACCTGATTCACTTTCAGATTGTTCAGGGTAATTTAGCATTGTACGTCACTCACAGCTTACACATGGGAGACCAGTTTGCCACCATGATACTGGTCCTTCTGGTAGGTACATGTGTATCACAAACATTCTAATCTCTCTCTTTCTCATTCTTTACAAATAATTTTTTCCTGCATTGTGACAACAGCGCAGTTGGTACGAGGTGATTATCCCCTTTGATTCTGACTGAAGGGACACTCTATACAGGGTGATTGTCTCTCTTGATTGTGACTGAAGTGACAGTTTATATGGGGCAATTATCCCCCGCAATTGTGACTAAAGTGACTGCCTGAATGGAGTGATTATCCCCTTCGATTGTGATTATGACATTTTATATTGAGTTATTATCCCCCTTTATTGTGACCATAGTGACATTCTAAATCGACCTATTATTCCCCTTGATTTCGACTACAGCGAGAGTTTAATGAAGTGATTATCCCCACTTCATTGTGACAAGTGACAGTTTATTTTGGGTAATTATCCCCCTTGGTTAATTGTGACTACAGTGACAGTCTATCTGATGTGCTTATCCCCCCTTGATTGTGACCACAGTAACAGTCTATACAAGGTGATTGTAACCAACAGTCGAGGAGGGGTGATTACCCCCCTTCATTGTGACTACAGTGACTGTTTATTTGAGGCTCATTATCCTCTCTATTGTGATCACAGATTGTGACCACAGTGACAGTCTATTTGAGGTAATTATCTCCCTTGATTGTGACTACAGTGACAATCTATTTGAGGTAATTTTCCCCCTTGATTGTGACTACAGTGACAGTCTATTTGAGGTAATTTTCCCTCTTCATTGTGACAACAGTGACAGTCTATTTGAGGTAATATACCCCTTGATT